>JAVJGH010000008.1:1653728-1674791 GCA_035590175.1 Aviceda leuphotes | reverse complement strand
TTCAAAAAATCCCAAGGGAATTAAAACGGCAGTTAACATTTACCTGTTATTCTTCTAATGAAAGCCAAAAGATGGACAAAAAGAAAAAGTTGTATGTCATAAATAGAAAGCAACAACATAGACTCCTCCTCACACCTTCTCCTCATTAATGGTCACATTAATGCCATTAAAAAGATATGAGAGTTACATAGGAGAACATTACCACGTAATTTTTTTTTTTTTTCCTGAAACAAGTTACACTGCAATTATATACTTTCAAAACAGGAATTTCAAGTTGCTACTGGGAATATAAACCTTTCAAAGCTAAATAGTTAGATGTAGTATTTGGTTTGCATAACTCTGTGGAAGGGACACCAGATAATTGTGAAATAGTACGAAGTAGGAGATAAAACAGGCAGGTCGCAGTGGGATAGGTATCAAGTAATGTAATAAACTTTCTATAATTTAGTAAGCTAAATTTAATAAAGGCTAAGATGTATATCTAATGAAGCTTGCAATTATTTCTGGTGGATGAAGAATAGAAAGAAGGAAACCTGTGAATTTGAAAATAAAAGAAGTGAATTACATTTGGTGTATGGCTTGAGGTTCCTGGAAAACTGCAGGTGGATCTGAAAGTTGGGTGTTAAGACATCTGTTAGGATATATGTTAGGATTTTTGCTTGCAGGAGTAGCAGGGGTGGATAATAGCAAAAAGATCTAAAGAAACATCATAAATAGCGATAAATCATAAATAAGTGGGGGAAAAAAAATCCTTCCTGCTCATGCAGTTTTGCCCAACATTTTTTTAATTCTGTTTTCATTCTTAAGTAAATGTGGGTTTGGGGGTTCACTGTTGGGTTTCTTTTGCTGGATGTCTATGTTTCAGGAGAGATAGATAACTTTTCTTTCCCTTTTTTCTCCTCTATGTGATTTTACCAAGAAAAAAACTTTTCCAGTCAGTCATTTGTTGTTTTGTCGTCTCACTTCCAGATTATTACAAGGCCATTCTGGTGTCCTGGTGTAGCAAGGGGCTGTAGGTAAGTGTCAGGCAGTACTCTCCGTGGTGGAACTCTTTCCCACACAACCTAAATTTTTTAAACTGTATTCTGAGGACTTGGAGAGGTTTTACGTGTTTTATAAAGCCGGTTCTGGCTATCTGCACGGGGAGGAGCTCCACAAGGAAACCATCTGACACCTGTGCTCCAGAAATCACAGTGCATCATTCAGGTCGCTATTTTTGCTCTTTAAAGCACGTCAGGTTTAGTTGCTGCACATTTTCTAGTCTCTCTTTCCTGCTGCCTGTTCTCAAAACCTGAGAGCCGGGATGTTGGGGCTGACAGTACCCGACACAGCCTAGAGGGCACAGCAAATAATGATTCTGTGCACAATTTTAGCAGCATCTTTTCTAGAAGAGTTGTGGAGCGTGGGGTCAGAGGACAAGCAGCAAGCGGAGGGATTAGAGACCAGTAAGGAGCACCCCGCTCAAACTGGAGGACTCCTGGGACCGGACACGTAACTTCGGTTTAATCTGCTCTTAATTCCCTTTTTCATGGGCTAGTCATTGCACACAAGGATAAGCATCTGTTTTTTAGGAAGAGCACTGGGATACCTTCAAAAATCGACGCGTGTTCCCTAATTCTTTCAGAGGCATGAGTGACAGGAGCCACGTTTGAGCCTGCCCAGCCCCTTCTGCTTATTTAGAGGTGATTCCAACTGCTCCCACTGCAGCATGAAAAACACACACTAAGGACTCTCATAAAACTAAAAACCATAATACTTTTAATTACAAATATTCTGGCACCAGAATACAATGTAATTGCACAATTATATAGTCTTTATAAATCTTATTTGTGTAGAACATATTGGTAGCAAGTCCTGAGGTTTCATATTCTCTTCAGTAATGGAACGGGAATTCTTGCTAGTTGTCAGTTAAACAGAAGAAAGTTTGCTGTTCTGCTGTTACAGCAGATTTATGTCTTGTTTTTCAACTAAGACAAAACATACAGGTTTTGATAAAGGTAAAATGTTTACAATTGCAACTGTTAAATAATGGACTTAAATCAGGTATATAATTGAGTAAATTTCTAATTCTCCCAGTTTCTTTTTTCCTTTCTGATTCAGACAGCTTGGGAATATTAATTTAGTAAGAGTTCTAGAACTGAACATAGAACTTGAATTTCACTGAATGCAGTCACAATGGAAATGCACTGTATTTCTCAATATCAGAAATTATAAGAAAAGGCTAAGAAGCCAGAAGAAACTTCATGCACCTTATACTGATACTGAGGTCCAAAGCAAGATCCATTATTCTGAAGATAAAGCCTCTAAATCAGTTCTAAAGCGTATTTCCCAGAGGATTCCTTTAACTGAAATTCGAATGTCTCTGCCTCGATGTCCTGTGGGGCCTATGAGACCATGCAGACAGACTTGTAATTTATTTTGATTAACAGCCATTTTTATTAATGTTTTTAGGAAAAACAAACAAACAAACTAAAACAAACCAAACCAAACCAAACCAAACCAAACCAAAACAAAACAAACAAAACAAACCCCAAAACAAAAAAAAACCCACCAAACCCAAACAGAAGTACTATGCCAACTCTCACAATTTTTTTGCTAGTTTCATGATATGTGATGTTTTTCTAATAGGCCAAGTTCCTAGAGTCGTGTGACTAAACCAGACTCTGCTTTCATTAAAAATAAATACACTTCTACACCACATTGTTGCTGTGAATGCTTGAAAATATGACTCTAAAAGGATTAACATCAAAAAGACAACTACCTCAAATGCAGCATTTAAAAAAACCACTTTATGATGCTGAGATCATGTTTTATTAATACTTAGGAATGGCAATGTTTCATTATTAAAACCAAACAAAAATAACCTAGGACATGAGTTTGAATGAGCAGTGAGAAGCACAGAAAAGGGGCTGCAACCCACTTTGCTGCTGAGGCTTTGGCCGATGCAATAGAGCTGTAGCTGCCCAGTTTATTCTCCTGCTGATCTGTAACCTCCACACAATGTTTCTCAAATTCTTATACCACCTTCCTGATTCTCGTCTGCCACACTAGTACTTATTCTCACACAGATCTGAACCATTCTAACCCTTATTATTATTATTATTATTATTATTATTATTATTATTATTATTATTATTATTATCCTTCTTCTGCTTCTTCCTTTCATTGAACTTCAGGTACTATTTTAAAGAACCTGTTGAATCTAAATTGGCACTGAGTTTAAAAAGAAATCCACTTACTGATTTCAAATACCAGTTTGCCTAAAAACATTCATGGTACAGTAAAACCAAAAATCCTTTTTAAAGAGATTTTTACAGCCTACATTTATCGTTGATTATCTTTGGTTCATTGTTTTATTATTTCAGGTATGTTTCTGTAGCGTCTTGTACTCTGCTCGGGATGTGTTTTCAGTAGTAAAATATTAATGGGTGATCAACATACATATGGATAAGAAGAGACTACTGCACATTGAATAAAACAATCATTCACGATGGAGACTCTGCGGAGACAGCTTGCAGCTTTAGAGAAAGCAGCTTTTCAGTGCTGAGACTTTGTATAGACCCACTTGACAGAGAAGTTAATCTGAAGCTCAGTCTCTCATAGCTTGTCCTTATCCTTAAGAAGAAGTTGTGACTAGTACACAAACAAAAGTAGCTTTTATATCTTGGAGTATTTACTTCCTGACACAAGAGACACTTGGTAGTTAAAAGCATCGCTGATTTTTTTGCTTGGTTGGTTCAGAATGAAGATCATTTGTGTTAATTTTTAATGTTTTTCCATATTCCTTACCTATCGGCGTGGCTGATGACTAAGCAGATAAGGTGAGCACAATAATTCATCACTAATTTAATCTGCAAGGAGAGTGACTGAAGGTGTAGCGTGCTGAGATACGTTCTCTTGTGTGTCCTGCGTCTGTTGCAGCCCGGCATCGGTGAAGCGACACTGACACCAGACACAATCTCAAATACAACTGTTGTTGGTCGTCAGTTTCTTACCATAAAGAGTCGATATATCCAACCCTATTAGTCAATTCTACTGCCGTTTTTTGTGTTGCTGTTTCTCAGCTTCTTGATCCGACGGATGGAACAAATGCAGGAAATCATAAGGTGTCTAGAAACAATTATCAATGCCTACATTTGTGCAATGAAAATGTGAAATTAAAATTGTTATACGAAATTTGTATATGTAGAAATATTACTGAGACTACAACAAAGAAGCTGAGAATGAGCAGGACTTTCTAGATCCCAAAAGAGGACCCATTACGTACATTTAATAGAGACTCAGTGTTTCATATCAGAAATATAAATGCTAGGCTGACAGATGTTGTTCAATAGGCCAGTATGCAGTCAAGACTGGGTCAATAGACTGGTGTGTGTTTTAACAATCACATGTTGCAAAGTAAAATAATTTGTACATTTTGAATCTTTGTAAAGCCTGTTTCTCCTTACAGATCATTACTGTATTCCAAGTCCGAGAACATAATCATACTTCATAAAGAGAAATTTCAAACTGGAGTCCACAAAACTGAGTTATCCTGGCAAGCGAAGATGGTACAGTAGGAACTAAAGGCAGTCATTTCACCTAAACAGGTAGCTACACAGAGGAACTACTCCCTCAAAGTTCTCATGTTTTCAAAGAGAGAAGAAAAATTTGATGAATAACAAAAAAAACCCAACAAAACAAAACAACACCTCCTCCACATGAGCAGAAACTTCTTTTCCCCTTTTTAGTGGTTGTTAAGAGAGTTCAGCCAAACTATAGGTAATGAGAATTTCAGATCCTCAAGCAGGACTTTGTAACAGGTAGTGGGAGGACATTCACCTTAACAGTAAAGAGAGAATTTCAGAAAATATGGCCTCTAATCAAGACTGATAAATAGATGGCACAAAACCTCAGACAATAACTACAGGTTTCAACACTTTAAGCATAGGAGCATAGTGATATTTGTGATTTTTACAGGACACTTTCTGGAGTAACAGTTGAAGGCCAGGACAGAGTAGGACAGCTGAGCTAGTTCTAGAAATGTGTGGGCAACTGGATCAAGCCCCATCTGATACCGAGATGCCAACATTACAAATACACAAACTTAGGTGTCTGAATCTGCACCTGAATCCAGCTCCGCGTTGCTAAAACTGCAGCCAACATACCGAGTGATACAGGACAGAGTCTGAAGAAACAGACTCTTTTTTTGAGGGTAAAATCTGTGACCAGCATGATACATTGATACTCAAAATAAATACCTAGTTCATTGCTTATGTTAAATTATTCTGAAGACTATTGCGATGGGAATAACATATGTCTAAGTGTTTGAAACATTTGTTCAGTTTTAAAGGATGATATTCATCACATTCAGCTGTGCTCTGTAAAACAAGCAATGGAAGAACTGTGAAAATAGTGTGATTTCCTACTGAGGTGAAAGGCCGCTAAAGGGCCATCTGATTTACTATAGAGAGAAAGGAAAAATCCAGAAAAAAAAAATGTTATCATGAAAAAAATTGAAAGAAACAGAAGCTTTCTGAATTCAGTTCAGTTCTTCTTGATGACTTTGCAGCTAGTAGCCAATAACGTGGTGAAACGATGGACAGCGGCTTGCTTTGTGGTGAAAACATTAGATGTATGGGAGAAGTACAGAGAAATATATAGTAAGAAACCATGATAGATTGATCTAGTAGATTATATTAAATGTATAGCCTACTGGAACAGATTTTAGAACTGTAGGATGCTTGCCAAGACCATGGCAAGATCTTCAGGTGAGTGAATATAAATTGATATAAGTTCTGACAGCTGACAGGAACTAACAGCTGCTCTGAAGCCTGACAAATTGGCAATTTCAAAATGTTTTAGTATCAGAGATCTTCTACAGAGATCTTCTAGCAGGCTGAGGTGTCATCTGGAAAACTTGAAATCAGCATCAGGGTTGATAGAATTTGAGTGGAAAGTGTAGAAAATTGTGGAAAATAATTTAGGGAGTCCATGAGATATTAACTTTTGCTGCTCTTCTCAGAAATTAACAAACCAAAGAGGATGTCAACATGAAATGTCAAATGGAAAATGTCCAACCATGACACAGTACAGAACAAAATTATTCTGATTCTTACTGATATAGAAAACAACTGATTTAAAATCTTCTCATCTCAAAAACCTTGTTCAAAATAGCACTCATCTCTTTCTGACATTCAGCCAAAGAAAAAATGGACTATTTATATATTCCTTTGCATGGGCTGCTGCTAAAGAGAGATAAAAACTATCCTGAAGCACTGAAAGATTAAAAAATATCAAGGTATGAGCTGTACCAATTGGCTCCAGTAATCTTGTCCATGCCAGCAACTCCAGGGAGTGTTGAATTGGCATTTTCAGGTTTTCTCACTGCAAAGATTCAATATGAAGGAGGTAATCTTGAATTATGCAATGTTAGTGAAACTGAAGAATTTTAGAAAATTGTAATACTGTCAGTAAAACATAATAAAAAACCATTGCCATAAACATTCATTTCTAGTCCCACTGCATAAAATATGTTCATGTAAGTGTTAATATTGATCATTCTTACAGCTATCTTTTTATCTAAAAAGTATAAGCACTGAACAAACATGGGATATTAATTCTTATGTTAACACGAGCCACGAGTGTTCAACTTCCTTCTTTTCTGGTTTATCAGTCCTGTGATTCCATTTTTCACTTCTTCTTATTCAGTGTGTGATCTCTGATGATCTATCTAGTAAAATTACTATTGTTGTAATATTGTGGTAACCTACACTTAAGATACGTTCCAGTCTCTTAAATGCCCTTGACCTTGTTTCGGCTTCAACGTTGCGATAATAGAGCAGTCCCAAAATATATGACTTGCGATACTTGCTCTCAGTTATCACCACTTTCTTATATTAAATGGTACAAATGAATTAATTTAAATTTCTCACGTATGTGCTAGTAACAGAAGCGTTCTTGACACAACATCAGCCGATAGCAGTGTCCCAAATGTATTTCCTTCTGTCAGTGTGAACCAGTTTAAAATGGTGGGGATGAACTCAGCCAGTTATGGAATGTTTCTTGATCTAATCCAGAAAGGCTTTAGTTACAGCTGAACCTGAACTTGAACTCATCGTAAAAACAAACGAGCAAGCAACAAATCCCAACCTTTTTTCAAATCTTTGTAATCTTTTCCTCTAAATGTGTGCGTGTATATAAAAAATAATAATTAAGAAAGTATCACAAGTAAATTTCACACATCAGTGACTGAGTGCTTAAATTGCATGTATGTATACACTGGGAAATTACAAAGTGAATCTATTTCACTGTTGGGTTAATATTTATCAAATGAACTTTTTTTTCTATGTCTGTTTACTTAGATGGTGATTTTACAGGGTTGAATATGCACAACTTTGAACAGCCTTGCCCACAGACTAGTTTTTCAAGAGTAATAAAAGGAAGGTATTACCGTGCTAACAGCTAAGATTGTTTAACAATAACTTCATTTACTTAAAGCAAACATTATTTCTGTGATTGTGTTTCTTGTTTTCATGAGTTTAGACAGCTTATCTTACATAATTCATATTATACCTACTATCTTTTTGCAATAATGTGGTGTTAAGGAAAAAAAAGCTTGCTACAAATGTTTGAAATCTGTAGCTATCTCTTACAGTGATGTTATATTGCAATAATTTTCACATTTAAAAATGCAGACAAAACCAATTACACACATTAACACAGAAGGAGTAGCAAAGGAAAATCAAACAGATAAGCATGCAGAAACACACACAACTTAATGGCTAGGTTGCAGGTAGCATTTTCTGTTTTGCAGTTTTCCCAGTAAATGCAAAATACCTCGTTAACTGTTTTTATCTTAGTATTAGTTGCTTACCAGCTACTGGCATAAAGGAAAGAGTTTATTTTAAGGAAAAAAAAAATTACTTAAAAATGGAGTTCACTACCAGGAATTGGAATTGCTGATCAAACTTGATAGTACCTTTAAAATATCCCATAAGCAAGAAAAGATCCCTACCCATGCTGCTCTGCCAGCATCTACTTTATCATAATTTACAAGGAGAATTGCAAATGTCTCCATTATTTGGATAAATGAGTGTGTCTGATGGCTGGCCTTATCCCCTAGGTAATGTCACAGAAAGCAGCCAGGCTCCCTCCCCACCGTAATTCTCACTTGCACGGGCAGACCCAGTGTGTGGGAGAGAGAGCAGAAGTTCAGGTTTGAGCGGAACAAACTCTTCAGGAAATAGTTTGCTATTACACAATTGAGCGATAGGCAAAATCCACAGATTTTTTTTGCTACTTAAACACCCACAAGCAGATTTTGACTTTTGTTGGTGAGTTCACTATTTTAAAACATAAAATGATAGATGTGAATGAGTATGTTTCAGGCAACAAACAGCCAAGCAAGAAGTTATGAGCAATCTCATATCCACAGTAAGTCAATCACAAGTTTCTGGGGTGTGCAAAGTAATTATTAGCTAAAAGTGAAAAAAAGATCAGTTACACACTTTATTTTCATGTTGGAGATCTCAGTCACCCTATGGCTTCCCATTTGTTAAAGAAAGTCAATTCTTATTGTCTCTGATACAGGACACTGAAATATTGAAAAAAGAACTGGCATTTCTTCTAAGACATACTGAGCTCATTCACTCCTTCCCTTTCTATAAACACATCTATACACCCACTGGTTCTGGGAAGTATTCCAACTACAATGAATTCAAAGTGAGGAATATGCACAGTTGGGTGGCTTGTAAGGTGGTTGGCTAAAGATTTAGCAGAGAAAGAAAGAAAAGGAAACAGAAAAGGAAAGTCAAATGATAGCAGAAAAAAGCAAGGGAGCCCTCAGAAAGGATGGGCGTGATGTTTAAAGGAAGAGATGAGAGTAAACATTTGCTGACAGAAGGGACAAGATGGGTTTGAAAAAAAAAAAGCAAAAAACTGTAAAAAAAGGAACAAAGATAAAACAAATATGGAACATGATGAATATAAGTGAAAATTGTTCCTTTGAACCTATTTCTCTCTCTCTTTTTTTTTTTTTTTTTTTGGTTACACATTTTTTTTATCTTGTGACAGAATCTTCTAGAATTATTCTTAAGGATGTTCTGGACTTCACAACTATGACTCAGAACTATGACTGCAAGTTCGAGTTGACTTTGAATCATCCTTCCCGGGAATATAGACATTCTTCTCTATGCATTATTATGGAAAGTTTTTGACTCTGTAATGTCACGCTTTCCCCACCCCCCATAATTTTTTGAAACCTCCAAAACTACGGAACATTTTTATAATATAGATATATATACTTAATAAAATATTGACAGATTGTAAGAATTTATCAAAGTTCTGAAGATTCTTTGCTAAAATGACAGTGCAAGGCAGCTAGCAAAACTAGACTGGGTTTCTAGATGTTCAAAAGTGCAGAAAAAAACTTTTGACTTCTAGACATCTGTGATACTGTATCTAGTCCAAATGGCTTGGGCACACATGAAAACGCTTTGCTGTCAAAGACTGACCGTTCAGTCACACTCACAGTCTTAAGAGAACAACGAAGAACTGAAGGGGCACGTCTGCTCGACATTAATTTGAGAATCCCTGTTTTACGTGAAGAGGAAAAACATTTCATAGGATCATCCCATCTCGATAATCTTATGAAAAGAAGATAGACATTTACTATGTAGCAGGTGAAGTAAAGAAGAAACGTACAAGTAGAAGTCATATGTAACCAGAGATGGTTGTTCCAAGCAACACTTTTTGGTCTATTTATAGGAAAGTGTTTCAGCTGAATCTTGTCATGTGCCGCACAAGTGATGCTGTCGTTATGGAAAAGCTGATGCATCTGTTCTGTCAGGATTCTACTCCATTTACTGCATGTGTCTAACCCACATCATCTGTCTGGTAGGTGGAAGCTTTAGAAATCCCTGAGAAAAACTCAAAGATTTTGTCTGAGTTCTTTTCTCAGCTATTTTTCAGTGCTAGGGATAGAAAAGTTAGCTACTGAGATCATCTGAAGCAATTTGGCATCCGATCCAGTGGAAAAATCATGCAAATTACTGTGTTGTTTTTCAGATTTAGGTAGTGGAAGTAATGGCAGCAGTAGAAATCAGCTCTGAACTGACTATTTGAGATTAACCTAGTGATGAGAGACAGACACTGATATGTTTCACTCCAGTGTAAATCAAGTTGGAGGATAAGATGTGCACATATATATTATACATAGGACACCTTCAAAGCCAAAAGTTATGAACAAATTTATATATCTGGAGAAGATGGAAAAAATATTGTAGTAAATCCATGCTCAATCTTACGCAGAAGCTTTTAGTAACTTCTTTGATACTGGATGACAGGCAACGTGTGCTGAAGGGTAACAAAATTCTGTTTAGGTTTCTTAATAAGAACATGAAAACGTTTTAGGAGAAACTTATACCTTATTGCCAAGAAAACATGGTCATGCAGCTAGATATTTTGAAAATGTGGAGAATTTTCTAGGTAAAGATGGTATCAGTAAATACAAGCAATCCCAGATAGTGCACATTAGAGAGCTACCCTGACGTCACTGTTAATGTTCCTGCTGCCAAATCTGTCCTTTCCACTGATCTTCTTACTCTAAATGCTACTTGTAGTGATGTTTAAAAGGGAACAATTCTGCGCTCTTCTGGCTGTGATATCTAAAAGAACAATCAGTAAAAATCAACCTCAATCAAAAAAAACCAAAGTAAGGACACAGTCCTTATACGAAACAGGCAAAAAGTACTAGAGAAAAATTGTGTTTGTGTTGTCACCAGGACTTGAACAGTGACAATGAACTGCACTAAGAACCTAGTCACATAATAAAGGACTTTTCTGCGTGTGTAATACATTTGAATGGAATAACTTAATTAGATCTGCAACCCACCATGAGAAATTCCATGCCCAGCAATTTCGAAAATCTGAATTGTCTTTTTTTTTAAAAAAAATTCTCATGAGTAGGCAAGGTTGAGCTATAGGTAACTGTGGCTTATGGCTAAGGCTAAGCATAAGCAAATGCATTAAAGCGTACCTGAATGCACGGATCCTGCTATCGGGCTTGTCCTGCACGCTGAGGCCATGTCTTGTGATGGAGGGAGACCAGAACCCTGCTGTGGGGTCCTACCCCACCACACCTGGTGCCGAGCGGGTACAGAGGTCCCTTCACGTGGAACCTGCACGCCGGGGAGGAGCTCGTGCCGGCTGCGAGGACAGACCTTCTGTACGTGCCCCGGAGACGTGCAAAATACGTCCAACGGAGCGTGAGGCCGCTTCGGCGCGCCTGAGCCGCGAGAGTCGTTTCCTACTCTCTTTCCTGACGTAACTTCCGCGCAGCTACCTGCAGGCTATTTTGTTCTCCTTTCAGGGTAAATAGGTTATAAGTAGCAGTCCCTTTTTTTACTATTTTTTTGCTATTTTTATTATTCTCTTGCATCTCTTCTTTACTTAAGCTAAAACACATATTATTTATTTCTTTTAATTTCTGATTCTTAGTTTACAGCTGAATGGCTTTTCTAATCCAGTGACTGCTACTGTTTTACTAAATCCATACTGACTATAAAACTAGACATTCATCTAGCACTTTACCACTTTTCAAATACATGGCTCCCCTTCCATGGTGAAATCTTTGATCTTCCCTGGATGTCAGACCTTCTTTGGATAAAGGAATTTGTCAAAGAAGCAATATAAATACCAGGGACAAATGTGTAATCGTTCCAGTGACTCATCTTAGAACAGTCCGGTGTCAAAACACAGTGGCTGAGATGGAGGGCATAGTATCAGTATAGGGGAAAATACAAGTCAGAAAAGCCGGCTGGCTTAATGATGCAGTTAGAAATATATTTTGAATGTTTTTTATGATTTTTGATGGGAGAGAAATCCCCACAAAAATGTCTCACAGTCATGAGCAATGGAATTTTTTTTTTTAGAAAAGGAAAGGGTTAATGCATATTGATAGCAAAATGGCTAAATGAAGAACGGAGAACTCAAAGTAGTTTCTGAAGGGCAGATATTGGCTGTCAGTTGTAGAATTCTTTAGTCTGAAGCAACATGAACACAAGCTTTTCTGCATCCTAGAACCTGATAGCTAGTCACCACTGCTTTCAAAAACTGGCTATGTGCATTTAAAATTTTTGGTTTTGTATAAAATATAAGTACCTTTCTTGTGCAGAACTGGGCTGCAAAAAACCTGTACTATTTATAGTACTTGCATGGTATTTTTATGTATGTGATCTGTGACCCATTATTTCTTTTTGATTCCGATTCCTAAAATGTGTCAAAATGAAAATCAAAACACTTGCAAAAATGTGCATTAAACAATTAAAAATTATCTTCAACTTGATATGTATTGCATCAAAAGCATATATCTATGCTGCAGGACATAGATATATGAGCATCGAAACATTGAATTTTCACTTTCCCCCATGGAAATTGCTCTTGCTAGTTTCTACTTGACTAAAAGGGACAAAAATGTAACAGGCCAAAACCAACACCCAGACAGGTGGCTGTCACAAATCATGAACAGCTGAGAACTGATGTCCAATCTATCAGCACATCTAAGAGAAATTAAGAACATTATCAATTGAGAAATTTGATTTAAATGGTTTAAGATGTTTGACAACCTGTTAAGAACAAATACTGTAACAGGCTAAGGAGCTACACTACTTTTTAATTTCACGAGCTCAGCACTCCATTATTATTGGCCTTTACTTTAGCTAGAAATAACAAAATTATTTATGATAGTGCAAAGGAATTTGGAAAAACATGCAATAAGTTTATACGTATCAGGAGACAGACACATATATTATACACACCCTGAATAGCACTTCTCCATCTTTCAACATCTGGGAAATGTTGGCCTATCTACTTATTCAAAACAGAAATAATTGGAGCTTAATAATGTTGGATAAAAGCTTTGGTTAAGTGTGATTATTTGCTTTATGCCACTTCTGAAAGAGTTCTTTGTTTCTGTCCTTTCACTGATAACTTTGGGTAGAAAATATCTAGGTATGTATACAATTTATTTTGTCTGAATGGCATATAACTACAGGTGACATGTTTGTGATACCGGTCCGTATTTTATGCTATTTTTAAAACAAAAGCTGAAGAGACTGCAATTTTATTTAATAAAAAGAAAATTGAAGATGTGAGAGATTAAAGTAGAAGGCGGAGAGGCGTACCTTTTGCTGTACCTTCAGTGTAAGTCTTCGTTGTGCAGCCAAAGCCGAGATGAGTTCAGGTGCTCTTGCAAGTTTGAAAACAGCTCCGCTCTCCATATCGCCGCTATCGCGACCAAGGTACCTTTTCCTTTCTAAAGCTCTAAATTCCTGCTGACCCCCCCGTGTATGTGTGTGCACGGGTGTATTTTCTTTCACACACGAACTTTTCCCCCGCCTCTCTTGTACCTCCCTTGTGCCCGGATGCTCCCGAGTTTTGAAAGAAGAAAGCTTCTTTCCTGTTCCTGCAGGTATAGTGGAGTTTGATACCAGACAAATATCCAGAATAGCGCTTTCCTCTTGCTTATGTCCTATGCCGCATTGTTGACTTTAGCATGATCATAGAGTAGGTTGATGTAAATAGATTTAAACGGATTCTGTCCTGTTTTACCCCCACCTACCTACCAGAACACAGCCCAGCTGGCCATGTTTTCTATGAACATTAAATGTAAGTGAAAATTATCTGCAAAAGACTATTCATCTAATCTTACTAAAAAGTGTTGTCCTATTCCGTATACATTCACTTTCTTAGAAATTTAATATAGTTGATTTGATTTCATTGTTATAATAGCTATAATTTGATTTCATTGTGATTATTTGTTAAATGAGACATAGATCTATTGAGAAACGAGCGGTGTGGAGGATAGCCTTCTTGTCTAGCTGCCTTTAGAGCTTTTTTCTGTAATATGTAAAAACTGAACAAAAATTTGAACTTGTACATGATGAGAAACTCTTAGAGCAAGGCAAGGGAAGGAAATATTCTAAACCTCCTAAACTTTCTAAGGTACGGATATAGAGATATAGAGATCTGTAACTTCCAATAACTTAACAAGGTTACTCATAGTATCAGGAAAAAGACTGTCAGGGTCAGGTCTGAGAGCAGGATGAACAAGACCCTTCTATATTTACATAAGGCTAACCGTAAGGTTGTCTCTGGGAATAAAGCAAAATGTGGGTTTCGCTGCTGAAATCTGACTGCATGACCAGTGCTTCCATTTTATCCCAGTAAACCCGAACATTTGATCGGGAAGTGACATTTGCACAGTACTAAGAAGCAGAACAGATCAGAAAGACTTCAGGTAATACCAGCGTGCCTGCTGTAAAGCACTCACTAGCCACCAACGTTTCCAATTCTTCCTGCCAAGTTGTGTAATGAATAAAATATCAGTTAGTGCTTTAGTTATGTCAGTGCCACACAGGCTCAAAATGCATTAAATTTTAAAAAGCTCTTTTAACCACTCAGGTACAAAAAGTGTCTTAGGACTTCAATGGAAAGCAAATATACAACGTACAGTTTGTAGATCACTTACATATTTGTACTCATACAAAAATGCTTTGCTAGTGAAATTAACTACTCATGAGTTTAAATAGAATCTCTTTCTCAATTTGAACTCAGTAATTGAAATTAATTTATAAATGGAATATTCTGCTATAGACAAATTTATCTAAACTTTTTTTTTTTGTGTGGAAAAGATAAAGATAGTGTGAAAGACAAGAAGGAAGGAAAGAATTTATTGTTTAGAAAAGACAGATGCAATGCATTCCCCCATTCAAATCAATTCTTTTCTTCATCATTGTAAAAGAATTATATTATTCTCTGCAAATGGTGGATTTGTACTTTTCCATTTAAAAACAAAAAATAACTCAAAATATGTAGGATGTTTATTTCTGGGAATGGTGATGTGCTGTTGAAACAAATGTATTGGTAACAGTTTATTAGAATGATAACGACTCACTTTTCAGTCATTTTTATTAGTTTCTGTCATAAAGAAGAAAGTTCTAAATCAATACAGTTAGTCATTTTTATTCTATTATACTAGGAATTATCTACACTGTGAAATATTGGCCAGGTTTTTAGAAAAACACTCTACAGTTGTCACGGCTATCAGATGCTCTCATAATTCATATGAAATCCTCCGTTCTGAATTCCAATTTGCAAAGAATTGAAATTTCTGAATATAATTGTTTTACTAGTTATTTTCTGCAGTCATAGGAAGTGAATTAGAATGTTTTCATGAACATAATTTAAATAATCTTTTGAGTGTTTGTAATTCATTAATTTTTTTCCCCTCTCTCCTGTCTATCTACCCTTTGTCAGTGCTAATGTTGAAAAAACAGAGATAAGAAAAAAAGGCTTTAAAAGAACATAATGAATTTCTTTTACTTGCAGATAGCAAGACTTCCACAGGTTATACGTAGCTATCCACAGGCGCAGAAAACATTCAATTTTCCAGTCCAGGGTGTTTTTCAGTATAGTGTCATTCCATTGATTTGGTCCTTACATGGGCCATCTTTTTGAAAATGCTCATCAAATAACCAGGTGTGCATGGTCTAATGCTGATAGAATTATCTCACATGATAGTTCCTCATCCCCAAGTGATCTCCTCCTCATTCGAGAAATGTAACAAATGTACAAAGTTGCTCTTTTACGATTTTCACTGATTCTTAATAAAATGGCATTAACCAGTAATGGAAGGTGTCTGAGATGAGTAAGTTGTTTTCTTTTTTCAGAGAGCAGACAGAAGACTACCCTTGCTGTGCAATGTTGCAGAATGCAATGCACTAATTCTTCTGAGAATTAATCATATAATTTACACAGAAAAACTTACCATAATGTAACCTTCACAAATCAGCTTACCCACATTTTTTCTCCCCTTGATATTGCTCAAGGCACTTTACAGTTAAAAACAAAATGGAAAGGCAAGGATACATATTAGCTACAGTGAGGACAGCCAAAGAGAATTCGTGGGGGAGAGGAAAAGTAACGGAGAACAAAGAACCTCGCGAGAACAGTCGGGAGAAACGAAAATTGTCGAAAGAGGGTTTTGGGGAGGAGGTTGCAGTACCTTATGGGTAGGCAGCCGGAGTGAACTGGGAAGTTGAGTGGTCTGTTCAGTAGTCTCCAGGGTGAGATCACTTCGTTAGTGGTTTGTTTCCAACCGCAGCTCTAACTCTGTCCAGTTTAAGAAAATCTTCTCAGCGCATGCTGTATCAAGCTATCATATTCAAATATTCCTGTTATGGTTATCCAGTAAAGAGAAGAAACAGGAGTTTGACATAACAAGCTGGAGACACTTAACTACAGATCAGCAGTCATGCAGTAGGGTGTCAGATATCCTGAGGTTCTTCTTTCTTGTTTTTGTAATTTTGGTTCAAGCAAGGTTGTCTGCACCCATATCTATTTTAAAATCACTAATCCGTTTGTATGTATCAATGTAATAAATGACGCATTCTGTCTGCACTTACTATATCCTGCTAAATTTGTAATTTTCAGGTAATACCTACTCACTTAGTTAACAGTGTAGCCTAGCATTGACAGTGCTTATGTTGAGTTTGCTAAGACTTGATGACTTGTCATATACAGTGAAACCTTGATTTATGATGTCTTCCTTTATAGTATCTGTATGGGGAACGTTACACCCAAGCAAGCTACACTGAATAACATTTTGTGTTTAGAAATGTCTTCATTTTTCTAAAGGATTTTTTAAAAAAGTAGTTGAAAGACTCTGAATATTCAGAGACAGACCAAAGGGTTGATGTGAGTGTCTGAAGAGCCACTTACACATTTATGCAGTTTTAGTTTTTTTCATTTTCAGAGCATAAATGAATTAGCACATTTAATGCCTAGATATTTCAAATGTGGTTTTTGTCTTTATGAATTACATGAGAATAAATACAATACGTAAATACATAGAAAAGCTCTCCCAGGCAGCAGCAACAACTGCAAGGCCATTCTGGACAGCGTGTTTCTGACTCATTTCCAGCAATGGACAGGTAGACAGATAGGTGAAGAATTCAGAGTAGTGCAGTTCCCTTTCTCGTCACTTCTGCTTTGTTCGCTTTTGCCGATGGAGCCACGACAACCGTGACATTTCTGCTCTGCTGCTCATAGTGCTTCTGTGGGGCTGTTGCAGGCCAAACAGTCTCGACTCATGGAATTTTACTTAATTTAAATTACTTCCAACTAACACAAATATTTAATTTTTTGGCCTTCTCCTGAAGTGCCCTGCCCCCTAAACCTCTGCCATTCTTGCCCAAACCAAGGGTTGGTCATTCCCTCCTTCCCCCACCTCCTGCTTTTTTATTTCTCCAGTCCTATGGGCAACAGGACTCTCCTTAGCACAAGGGGTGAAATTTTTCTCAAGTTATCATAAGACTTTAGAAGAAAAGGGAAGGGGGGAAGGGTGAAGGAATATTCTTTTAACCATTAATATAATCAGGAAAAAAAATGTGTCCCATTTAGGTTAAGACACAGTAGTTTAATAGATAGTCAGGCAGGCAAACTCTCTTTCAAAATAATAATAATAAAAAAATGCCACAAATCTAAGAAGATGTGGTAAAAGAAACAATATGGTTAACGGAAAAATTAAAAAGAAACAGTCCCAAATTTTCCATAGTTATAGAACAACATCTCATGCTAAAGAGAGATGAGTGACTGCTGTTAAGGGAACATGCTGGCAAATATATGTGTACAATCATTTTCTTTCTTTTGCTTTAGGGCTGTTGTCTTATAAAATCAATAAAGAACAAACAAAAATTTGCTTTTTAAGCTACATAAAAAGGTGTCTAGAGCTCAAGGGTAGAACAGTTCCCTTTGTAGTTATAAATCTAAACAAAACAATGTAACAAAATTTTTATAGCACCATTCAGCTGAGTTTCTGGTTTTTTTTTCCTTTAATGTGGAAAAGGCTTTTGTAAAAACTACAATTCCCTTCGGGTAGGCTAAAATTCTGTAAAATATTTAAGGTCTCTTTCCTTTTCTGCAGAAGGCAAGTACAGAAATATATTTCATGTGGGCGTATGGAGATTTACACAAAGTGCTCTCATTAACACTAATGGAAACATAAATAGCTGTGTGCCAACTCTCTCTTAACGTATTTCAAACCAGTGCAGAATAAACATCCATGTCAAACACCAAGGGAGATGCATCTAGATTCAATAAGGAGGGAAGTAAATGTTTTCCACGGCCACAGTTTGATTCAGGCTAAAGTGAAAAGTGGGGTTAAACCATGCTGGGGAAGTTTGAGCTCAACTTGCCATTTCAAAGGCAAAATACCCTGGACGTAAGTAAAGCTTATAATTCCAAACCAGAGCGACAGCAGTTCTTACACAATGTGCTTTGCAGAGGTTTGTTGGTAGAGGCTTTTTGATTGTTTGCTCATTTGCTTGCTGGGTCAGATGGACCTTTATATGTATATGAACACTCACACACTCACACGTCTTACCTCAAGTGAGGTTTGGCCTCTATATTCAACCAGACAGATTCACTGAGTGAAGAGTCCATTAAAAGAATGACAAATTGTAAGGGCAGGTCTATTTTTAGGAGGCAGAAGAGTTCAAACTTCTACTGTCTGGGAAACAGTGTCACCTCCAATAAGAAAATAATGATTGATGCTGCGGAAAGGGGGAGCAGGGATTGCAAGAATGGCCAAAGCCAGCTTTGCAGTTCTCAGAAAAGGAGAGCTTTCCCCTTCCACTTGACACTTCCCATGCTGTAAGTATTGTTTCACTAAAGGAGAAACAGATTAAATTCCAGCTGCTGTCGGTTCTTAGCCAGGTCTGTTGAAGAATGTGGCTTTTGAAATGTTGTATCAATACTTCCCTTTCATTATTACCAAAGCAGGCTTAACCGTCTTTGATGTCTTCTTACCAGCATCATTACAGTTTTCTACAACCAGTGAATAGTGGGCTTTATTTAAGGTCACGCTGAAATTCTGAGATGGAACTGCAATGCATTGGGGGACTGGATTGTTCATTGTTTATAATACTTTCCTTTTTTTGCAGTCTGTATTGAAACCAAGTGAAAGAATGGCTTCAATTTTCTTTCACAAGCACAGACCAAGTTATTAACCTGGACCATTAGATTTCATAGGGTGAAAGCCAGCTCAAACATCTGTCTTTTGCTTGTCTGCAGGCTTAGCTTTGCTTGGGAGGAAAAAAAAAGAAAAAAAAGGAAAAGCTGATGAATCGGTTATAGACATGATGCTTTGGCAGACAGTGTGCTACATCTACAACATTTTATATGTGAACTTTTGCCATACCCTATTGATCAACATATCACATTTTTTTTGTGTGTTCAACATCTAATGATAGCAGGGTAAGGTGGAAAATTTCTCTCTAAACACTATATATACATGGACGGGGGGTATTGCACTCAACTTTGTGCACACTCTTTTGGGAAATCAATCTTAACAAAGAGAATATATTTAATCATCCCCTCTTGTGGTATTTGTACAGTGTTGCTGCTCAGTTATAAATCAAGTGTATCACTTCTGCTGCTCTACCAATGTTAACAAACTAACAGATAAATAAAAACAGCAACAGCAAAGCCCACGGAGCAATAACAATAAAACTGTTAGTGTAAGTTGTTTTCTATGTTCCTTCCTGGCTATTTGGCTGGAATAGTTTGGAAAAAATGTATGCGTAGCACAAGAAATCTTGCTTTTTATAAATTCCGTGTGCAATTCTAACCCACATTGTGAATTCAAGCAGACATTTGCTGATGAATACATGTCATATATCACATCCTATGTCAAAGTACAGCTATAGGACAATCAAAAAAATAGTGAAAAATGAACAAATGCCTTAAAGACTGCATATGCTGAAAAGATCTGTAATGAGCCAAATTAAGTTGTCTGCCTACAAGGTGGTAACACATATTTCTCAGCAGAAAGGATCAAAGTAGAAATTATGTTTTAAAAAGATACACGATCTCATAGTTTTGGATAAACCTATTAACACTGGAGCTGAACTCTCAAAAGGTTCCCTTGTGAGAGAAGAAATGATAAATTTTCTTCAGGGAATCTTAAGCCTCCAAAACCAATGATAAAAATGAAAAAAAAAAAAAAAAAAACCCTGAGGATATGTGGACAGAAAGACAAATTGGAGGTAACATTTATGCAAGTGGATCATCCTGTTAGAGTGGTACATTTGCACATTTTCAAAATTCCCTAGGAAAACAAAGCAAGATCCTGTCTAGTTCACTTACCTTCTACCTAAACTGGAAAGACGCACCAAAGCATGGGCAATGGAATGGCTTCTTATTTCTCAGCGCTAATATGGCTGTCAGGAGAAACTCAGGGGATGACTTCTCGGTTTCAAATTTTTTCGTACTACGTACAATAGCTACTCGTCCCAGTTAAGCACGTCACAGAGTGCTCTGTGGTGTTGGGGGTCTGTCTCCATCAGCTTGCTGGGAAGATTGGTCTGTGGGTTCAGCACGAGTCTGGGCATCTGTGGGCTGCGGATTGTGAACCACAACTGGACGTTCTTGATCGTGGACCAAGACAGAGAAAAATGTCTGCCTGCTGCTAAATTTCTCTGGATTAGTGTGATGTGATATTCAGAGTCTGAACCAAAGTAGAAGACTGCTGGGGAACTTTCAGTGGGTTTTGTGACATTTATGAACAGCTCACAGACATTCTAAAATACTTTGCTGAGTTTTAGTCTCGTGCAGTTTCATTTTTGGAGAGTTATGAACTCGATTTCCTTTAAGTTATTATTTAAATTATGTTCTTATATCTTATACAAACTTTGACCAAACAGGATTGTGTACAAAAAAGCACTTGGAAAAAGGCATAAAGGAATCACAGCTAAAGGACAACCAAAATGAACAAGCTAATGGATGCCTATACTAATGCTGACCAATATCATCCACTTACTAGAAGTCAAAAATCCCCCCTAATGCTTTAAAGACATAGAGGACTCTGTACTTACGTATACCGTCTTTGGCCAAAAATGCGTTGACTTCGGGATTTACTCCCCGCACAGTCAGTTATATGTGGGATGTGGGACACTGGCTTTGCTTTCGGCAGCGGCGGCGGGCTGCCTGCTCGCTGCTGGGGCGGCGGCGGCAGGAGCCGGG
>JAVJGH010000008.1:1637888-1653614 GCA_035590175.1 Aviceda leuphotes | reverse complement strand
ACCATGTTTTATTATAGAGCATCCAACTTATAGTGTAATTTTAGAAACTTCATAAAATTGCTAGTGATTTCATTTTTCTTCCTATTGACCATTCAATTATTCACCTCCATGGCATTGCATGGTTTGGACTGGCTCTAAATAAAGATACTGTCAGAAGTACAGCTAGGTCATTTCGCTGAGAAGGACGACAGAAACGTGTCTATAAGATCTTTGGCACACTGCTCTTGTATGTATTAATTCAGTTAAGTAATTTATGCAGTTTTATGAAATATAAAATCTAAAAGTCCATCATGACTTTTGTCTTTAGTGTCTGATTAGCAATTTTACAAATCACTGCACTGAAAATTAATGAGCCACAAATGACCCTATTTAAATCGACACCTTTTTTTTTAATATCCAAATAAGGATGAAAAATAAAAGGTGTTTTAAAGTGTTTTCTGTATTTTTTTTTTCTGGACAGTTTTTGTTGTGTCTTTTTCTTGGAATATATAAAAGAAGTATCTCGCAAATATTTTGAGACAGAATAGAAGATTACAAATATTTCATAGAGACACAGGTCAAATTATAGGGAAGGGAAGGTTAACTGTTACACTAAAGCGATTCCCCAAGGACTTTTCCATTATTAAGTTTCAAAAGACAATATAAATTATACACTAGGATATAGGAATCACAATTACACAATACCATCCATTTACAACATTAAGGCCTCAATAACACTGTTATAGAGTTCAGTTTAAGCAGGGGAAAACATAACTCTTCTAACACTTCTGGGAAAAAAAGAAAGTAATTTTAGGAACACTAATATAGATAACCTAACTAGGTAATACTTCTTATGTACTTGAGAATTTTTATATTCAACTCATCTGAAAATAACAGAGTAAGTTTGGCTTTGTGATAATAACATCTGAATTTGGAGTTAGATATTATGTTTGTTTGTTTTTAAACAGGCAAAAGATGACACTAAATAATAAAGGTTCCTTTTAAAAGGTACATTTGCTCTCTGCTGCAATACTTAACCTGGACTGCAAATGAAAAAGATACATTTCTTTTTTATAAAATACTGCTGATTATCAATAAAACTATAGACACTGATTTTTTTTTTATCTTTGATTTGTTTTTTGTTTTTGTTTATTTGGCTTGGGTTTTTTTAATACTCTACATTTTGAAAAGAAAGTACAGACATTAATTAATTAAGTTTCTCTGGTGTTCTTTGCTGGGTTCTTTGGTGTTCCTTGCTAGCACATATATAAAAGCATCTTCTCAGTATTTTGGATTTACCAGTGGGAAATGGTACCACCTAAGTTCAAGAATCAAATAATGAAAAATAGAGTCTGTTATAAGTTTGGAAGATTAGTCAAATAATTTCCAACATCACAAAGTACAGTCTGACTGCAGGAGTTAAATTTAAGCTTACCACATCAACACAGTTGTAAAGAGAAAGTGCTCTAGCAAATTGCTATTGGCGTTCCTGGAAAACAGGGATTTTAGAATTATTGCCATCTCACCGATGTAATTCCTTTCAGATTGCCAGTCACAGAATAGCTGTATCCTGTTCCATGACACAAGGCTGCCCTTAGCGCTCAGTATTTTTCAAGCTAGGTGAAATCCTAGGTCAAGAGTGCTTACTGGACTTTCCTTCTTCCTCTTCTTTTCCTTCTCATTTTATCTAGCCGCTGAAGGTCGGAGTGAGAGCGCGTGTTTGTGGTGACTTTGTGAAGGTGACAAGGCGGCAGCCACAGCCAGCCTGCGCGGGCGCCGCATTTCTTCCTTTAAGCCTGACGTAGACCTCATTCATCTCTCTTCTCCAGGCAGCCTTGGTTCAATACTGCAGAGTAAAGGCATTATGTTTCACAAACTTTAGCTGGTTTCTCGTTGATCAGTGACATTAATGTATCTGTGTATGACACGCACAGCAAATGAATACAAATTTGAACTTGAACAAATTTGTCGGTTGTGGTGGACTCCGAAACAGTGAATATCTGTGCTGTAAAGTAAAGCTGATTAAGATTTCTGCAACTCATTTTTGTTAAAAACTGGTTTTGCCTTCTCTCTCCTTTTTCGTTATGTAAACTGGTTTTAATTACAACAGAGTATTTTTAGTATGGTGCGTCTTGGGAAAGAAATGCACAAGTTAACAAGAAATTATGAGATTATTGTAGGAAACTTTGGACAGTTAGTTTTGTTTCTTTATTACTGAAGACAGAAAAACATCAGCAAAAATAGACAGAAGCTTGAAGAGCAAATGCATATTGGGTTTTGTTATCTCATTCTTTTTGGAGTGGGCATAGTTCCTACTACTCTATCACTGATGTCTAACAATCTTTAACGTATATACCTTTGAATTTTCTTTTTTGAGTTGGGAAGTAGTTTTTTCCCCATTTTACTCATTTGCAACCGAGGTAACTGTCCCCAGGCTTCACAAAGTCTTCATGGCTAAGTACAGGAATCAAGGGTTTTAAAGTAGGAACAACCTTTCCCAGAGCTCAAACATTCCAAATTTCTTTGTCTATACTGCGTCATGGTTTTGCAGAATGTGCCTGTTAAATGACTTGGAGACACCGCACTCAGTTCTCCCAAAGAACTGGGGCCTTTTGTTAGCAGAGTTTCAGAAGAGTGAAGTTAGCTCAAAGTCTTTATGAACCTTAATGTGAGGAACGATTTTAGTCATGAAACATGGCTTTGGACAGTCTTGGGAGTCATATTCCTAAATTATGCAGTCCAGTACTGAAGGCAAAGGAAAAGACTGTGGCTAAATCGGACAACCAGAAATACGAAGAAAGAACATGTAGATCAAGGTTGACTCGGAGAAGTGACATAGATCAGTGGTTAATAAGAAAACCAAATTTTTCCAAAAGTAGTAGTGAAAGCTAACTGGCAGGCAAATATAACATCTCCGTTAATGTCAATACGCTGTAATGAAGCAAATGAGTTAAAAGAACTGTGAAGACTGGAAGGCACTGAGAGGTATTTGTTCAAACAGTGATAAACCCTGGCACAAGAGACAGAAGAGATTCGAGCCATTAAAGTGTGCCAATCCCAGCTGTGTTCCGAAAGCACAAGAAGCCGTGAGTGCCATCACCCAAACGTTCGGAGCCCTTTGGGGAGCTGGAAACAGCTTTTGCACTGTTCTTCAGGAGGGTTGCTCTCTTTTATCATGTGCTAAGGCAGCAGTTGGGAGAAAAGAGCTAAAAATCCCGACACACGGCAATCTAGGTCCCCTGCGGGACAGAGCCGTAAAGCAACAGGCCCAAGGCAGTCTCCTGGAATTTGGCCTCTACAGAGTTTACAAGTAGAGAATAGTTGTAATAACAATGAAATGTGAGTGTTGGAGTGTTTTGTTTTGCCTTGTGTATTGTACAGGTAACCATCCTGAAGCTATCTTCTATTAATTTTTAAAGCTTATTCTTGTTTTTAACAACCCAGAGGACAGAAGGATAATAAACCCCCAAAATCTTCGCTTCTAAGGGTTTGGGAATTTGTAACACATCCCAGCATTTTCAAGATGCAAAGGGAAAAAGGGCACATTAAGCTGTACATGACAACAGATTGATCATGAAGAGGTTCCAAAAGGAATCTTGCCAGATTTGCCCCAGAGAGGCATTAATCAGACACTAAAAAACAGGTTGAAAGGAATACAGGGAATACAAAGGAGGAGGCACATAAATTGAAAGTGACTGATAGCGACTGATTTTCACTATCAAGAGTCCACCGTGATTAGGAGTTTCCACCAAATTCCACCCTCAAAACAATTGCACTCTCTTCTCCAGTTTGATAAGGCCACTGGTGTTTTTCTGCTTCTTACTTAACTTCT
The DNA here is from genome assembly GCA_035590175.1 of Aviceda leuphotes. NCBI lineage: Eukaryota > Metazoa > Chordata > Aves > Accipitriformes > Accipitridae > Aviceda > Aviceda leuphotes. The sequence continues at coordinate 1,649,803 of JAVJGH010000008.1, read as the reverse complement.
CACCTCTTGCTCCACTGATAATATGCTGTGCAAGAGATCTGCCTGATGAGTGCCTGCAGCAATGTGTTCTGGAACTAAATTGCTTTTGTAAATCTTTTTACCAAAATAAAATGAGCAGCAGGATGTTTGTCATTTCAGCTGTAACAGAATAAATATTTTATCATCTCTTCTTCAAAAGCTCATCTGTAACTCAGTGGGTTTACAGAACAATTTAAAGAGTAAAAGTGTTTAATTCACTTTAACTTTGATTACATTGCATGGCCTATTGTATTGAAACCTTGAAGCAATTTGCGAATGGAGTTTGCTTAAGATACTGTATGATTTCAGGCTAATTTTTATTTACTTTCCTTAGGTAAACTGCCACATTTTTCAGATGGGTGCACAAAGTGTACATAAGCAAAATAAGACTACCTTTGCAAGAATTTCCATCAAAAGAATATTTACAGCTTTGTAAAGAAGGTAGGTTTTTTCTCCCCTTTTTCTTAGAACCTCTCGAAAGCATCAGAATTCAGTACGCAAGTGATAAAACATTAATGAAAAGGCATGCTGAAGTATTTGAAGTGGGGAAAACAATCACTTCACTTCTCATCAAACATGCAGAGAGTTTAATCTGGTGCCCTTTAATAAAGATAGGAAAGAATTTTATCTAATTGCGATGTCCCTCCCAAGTCGTTAGAGAAGCACTCAGTGAAGGTCAGGATTGGAGGAGCAGAGCTTCAGGCCACATCTGTTGCTGACCTTGAAGGCTGCAGGGAATCGAGAGCACTACTGCTTCCCAGGACTTTGATTTGCAGCATCTTATTCCCAGTAGTACCAGTTTGTGCCAAGCAAAAACATGTGACCTGCTGAAGATCAGTAGAAACAATAAGCAAAATGAAGCACAGGTATGATGAGGACAAATATGAAAATAAAAAAGAACAACGTGGCTTGTTTTGTCCTGTATCTAACGGTGACATTTATCAGAGAGAGGCAACGGAAATGGCAGAGCGAAAGGAAGAGTTTTATTTTGTAATAACTTTTCGCATAATTTTTATTTCACTCCAGGAGAAAAATAAATAAACAAGTAAATAAATAAATAAAAGTTGAAAGGCAAGAATAACTGATTTCGTTATTCAAGAACCTCTGTGTCTTTGTACAAGCCTTCAATTAGAGGTTTGCTTAAATAACTCTCGTGGCTGACAGTGTCTTGGTAAAAATGCAAGTTTTAATAAACTACAAAAGGAAGAATTTAAAATAAGAACCCTACATATAAAGGTAGATAAGAGACCCCCAACTTATAGCCCTGTAATTATAAGATATTGATACCATGAAACATTTTACATACTGGTACTCAAATCTCTCAAAGTTATTTTAAAATTGTCTTTTCCTCAGTTCTGTTTTGCCTTGCCTCGCCTTGCCTCCCTTCACCTTCTTCTGCCTTGCTGGTGTCTATCGCATTGACATTTATTGGCTGTAAAGTCACACCTGCTCAGGTGACCGCTGCTCACCCTTCCTGATCACCAGGTCTCTCCCTTCTTTGTACAGATCTGGTTTTGGTGCTTCCTTATACCACCTCTGCCTGCAGGAAAACTCACTCCAGGTCTGCTTGGCATAAAGTGCTACTATTTAAGTGTCAGTGTGACAGATGAGGTGGGAGGCCAAATGCTATCCTCATTTATGATGGTGGGAACAGAATCAATCTCTCTAATTCCAATGTAGGGCACATAAAACCCCTACAAATAATCTTAACTCGGAATGCAGTAACAAATTCTGTAAGATGATATATTAGTTTCTTCTTTATTATACTTTGATTTCACAAGGGAAAAGGGTCATATCTGAAAGGGAAAGAATAATATAGAAATCCTATACAGATTCTGATAGTAGCTTTTGGTTTATTTTTGTATAGTTTGAAAGCTAAAAAAGCCTCTGTTTCTTGTTTTGTACCATAAAAATGTATGATAAAATTTTGCAATATATGTATATAGTTTATAGCTTGCTTTCTTTGGCTCCCAAAGTAACCACATCTGTGTTGTTTTCTTGTTTACTTTGCTGATTTCTTTCTTTCTTTCTTGTTTTGTTTCCTTTCATTTGCATGCTTCCCAGGAAAACCTAACCGGGAGTTTCTCTCAAGTTCAAGAGAAGACTGACTTGGTTTTTGTTCTCTCTTCCACTGTTACATGAAGACCCCATGGGTTCCATCTGGGGGGAACCATCTTAGCTGAAGACAATCCATTACAAACTTTTGCTAATTGCCTTTTAAGCTTTCAAGAGTCCGTCTCAAATTGCTCAGTCCCAAAAGGGAAGGCCAGAAGTTCATAAAATGTTACAAACTCTGCCAAACTCTGCAGTGCTTCATACCCACAGCAAGTCTGGGAAGATGCCTTTTTTTCATTTGCCATTTGCTGTATGGAAGCAAAATCTCATTTCCCCCCCCAGCTCTTTTGTCAATTTGACTACATTAAAACTATATTCGCTTCCCAAAACTGTTATGCCTGAATCACATAATGGCGATGAAAACTGCAAGACAGAGTTGAAAGCTACTGTACCTCTTGGTTTGGAATCGATCTGAATATTACTAATGTGATTGCTTGCACTCAAACACAACAGAGTTTCTCTTCATAGAGAATTAAGGTCAAGTACAGCTTAAAAAAAAATAGTTCTATGTAATAATTGAGTGCAACAATGCTAAAATCACATATTTCTGGTATTTAAGTTCTTCAACTTCTTAAAGTTTCAAAGTCTCCAAATGAGAGACAGAGCTTTGGTAAGATAGGAGACAAATACATAATGGAAAAGGACAAATACACTTACAAAATAAAAGGAAGGATTGAATGAATCATAAATTAAAAGCACTGGATAAACACATAACATGAGTTTTCAGTCAAAAAAAAATGAGCTAAATTGACCCATATTACCATTCTTACTTGCAGACGTGGAACTGAGGCAAAGAGAGATTTTGGCACCAAGTTGGAAAAATACTTGAAAATTTTCTTAATTTAAAGCATACTATGTAAACATGTCATATTAGATTGGATTAAATATGGTAAAGGTTAGGAACATGCCTTGAGCACACAGAACATTCTTGAAGGCTCTTGAAAGGTGATTACTTAGTTAGCTCTTCCTCTTGGCACCCACCTCCAGCTTCCAGGAACTCTGAACTCACCTCCTGTACTGCGGTACAGCCTTGAAGGGGTTAACGAACAGGGGTCCTTCATTTACAGCCTTTAAATTCCTGTAGGTATTTAGGAGTTCTTCTCAGAACAAGTCCAAAAATGTTGGACTTCGGCTTCTCTTCACCTGGTCTCCACCATCTTCCCTTAAAACAAACAATGCTTTGCTTTTGTTCCCTCATGCCTCATGCATAAGTCCCCTCAGAAATCTTTATGGGATAGAAGTTCCATTCCAGTTAATATATGTCCAAAATGGCAAGAGTATATGACAGAGGGTTGTGATCCAGGTTTTATCTCCTGCAGACGTTTGTTCTGTAGAATCAACCTTGCTATTAGTCAATGTGTATTTAATTATTTGCTCCACAATGGAACACCTTCACCACCACTTACTGTGGCAGAAGATGTTATAGTCTCACAAAAAAGTTAAATTTCTTCAAGCAGAAGAAGAATCTGGAGCTTACACACTCAGAATAGCAGTCTAAAACCTGAACTAAAAGGCATTGAAAGAAGCAGCAGCAGCCTATACTGTAGTTAATTTTTCAAATTAAATATCAGGATTGTTTAATTACACACACACACACACTTTCTAAATGAAATTGTTAAATAACTGTCCAACACTGCACTTAGAGCTATGAATCCAAGTGAGGGCACTCATGTCACCCAAAGAAAGGTGTTTAACGCTCTTCAGTATTTCTTTCTTCTTTACCTACTTTATGTAGTAGTGCACTCATTCTTCTGGGCTTTAACAGTCATTCACAAGATTCTTCATTCCAGTAGGCTTCATCAGAAGATATCTGTTATAATTCCTTGAATTGTGCTGTTCTACTGAGTTCGTGCTCCAAGAAGGAGATTAATCTCTTATCTGCCTGTATCAGTGAAAAAACTCATACTAACCCTTTTTTTGTAAATGAATTTTTCAGATGTGAGTATCTTCCTATGCATTGCAGAGGAAGGCAAGGCACTAACTTAAGTTCTGAGAATTCCCTGGCTGCTCCATTCCGAAGCTAAGTATTCCAAGCAGAATTGCTAAAATCTCTATGGTAGAGCCATCCATACACTAAAGAAACAAAACATTTGTTAAATGAAAATTTTTTGGAAGGTTAGACATATTTTTCTAGCCTGGTAAGAGGTAATAGAATAATACTCATTTCTATACTTACCCTTGTACTTCTACACTCCGTCTCTTAGTGACCAACAGTGTTCAGAGCCACAGAACATCTACTGACAACCAGACAGGGCAAGAGGTCCACCTTGACACCCACCTTCAGCACTCTACGTTTCCCCCCATGCTTTTCGTCCATATTTCCATTTTCTGCCTCAACACAATGCCTGTCCCTACCTTCACTTGTGCATGACACTTTAAAAATGTTTCAGATACCCAAATATTGATTTTGAGAACTATCTCAAATGCTCTAAGCCACAGGGTGTGCCGCCTTCATGCTCTATGCAGGCAGTTTGGAATCGTTCTCCATATGCTCTGTCATCACATAAACCAAATATCTCTGGATGGACTAAATTCTGTTAGTGTTTTCACACAACCACCCGTTTAGTTGCACAGCTACTAGCTGTGCCTGTACAGCTACGTGCTCTTAGGGCACAAAAATTTAGTACCACACTTCCGTCCCCTTGAAAAGTTTCTACATATCTGTGCACATTTTATACAACTGTGTACAGGCTGGATGAAGAGAAACAGTGCCTGTATGAGCCATACTAAATAAAATTTAGCATAACTTAGCATAATCAAGGTCCAAGAGAAACTTCTGGTTCTTTATGCGTAAGTTGACATCCGTAGCTCTACATCCATCACCAAAGCTGATCATTCGCCTTAAAGAAGTGTTGCTGTTTGATATGTTTCTTTTTATGCTGTTTTTATTCATTTGATATCAGTCTTTTTTTGAGTAATAACTTTAATCGAAGTTAGCCCGGAGTTAAAGAATCACATTCTGATGAGAATGCCCGTATGCCTCTCTGATGTGATTAGCTAGAAGTTTTTTTTTTTTCCATTTTTTTGCAAACAGTTGAAATTGTGCTTTCTGCTTGTAAAAGTGCTACTAATTTTTTAATGGTATGAATGATGATCTTTCCAAGTTACAAAGCCAAGACCCATACAGACTGGCACAATTGTTGATTCTGTGTTTTCAGACACAAAAAAGGAATCTGCTTTGTCAGGGTATTGATAAACCAGAGTTTTGTTGCTATCTCAGTCTATTGTTTGGCATATACAATAGGCAGAATACAATGAGTTAAATATATGATGTTTTTATTTGCTTGCCATTGTTTCTTACAGAACATTTATAACAAGCTCTTTGGGGCTCCTTGTAATGGTGGAGAAACAATTTGTTTGGGGAATTAATTTGTTGAATAGGAAATATTTCCAGTTTGCTTTCCAAGCTATAATGACGTGACTGAATTCAGAAGTGCCCTTGAAAATCTGCAATGTGGAATGGCATATACACAACACATTTATTCCATACAGTGCCAAGGAAGCTACTAACAACAAATAAATACATGCTGTTTTTCTTAATGTATTAACTGGTACCGATTTTGATTTCATTTTCTCATTTTATTTCACCTCTGATATACCATTCGCAGTAACTTGCTGAGGTCTCAAGTCACCACAGAATTCAAGCGCGTGCTGGGTTTTTGCCCAATGAATACAGCTCTGCCTCTCTGGGCTGATGATGCTCTGAGGTGCTACTCTGTTATGCTCTGCATTTCCTATGCAGCCCCTGAATCTTCCTGGTTCTTTAAATCAGTCTATTAATTCTGGTTTCCGAGAGCTCAGGTCCTATCTTATGGACAATTAGTGATCAGTGATAAAGAAAACCGTCTTTCCCCTTTACTTCCCTCACCCATGGCATTAATAAGCCAAATTAATAGCTTGAACTGAAGAAAATTAAATATCACCTTCTATTTCTGTAGGTGGGTGCTGTGTGCTTTAGCTCTCTGAAAATCTAACCTACACAGTCCTTGTTAAGTACTAAGTATCAATTCCGAGTCAATTAATGAAATAGTTTTAAGTCCCTAAATATATGATCAATATTAATAATCTACTTATATCTTTAAGCAGAAGACAAAACATTTTCTACTTTGTGAACTTTTGAATTGTAAGAAGTCGGATGCATAGGATCTTTAGCAAAATAAAGAAAAAAGGTGACAAATAATATTATCATTGATACAAATTGAGGAAGTAGAGGAAAAACAGTGGGACAATTTAACGCACTTCTCCAAGATCTACATTCAGGTCTTTAGTCATATAAAATTGCTAGGAAAAAATCCATCGATCAAAGGTTAGCCTGCTAGCTGGGGGGGGAAAAAAGCCATTATGAAGGAAACAATTTATTCAGAAGATTTAATGGTATCTTAAGGTCTGAAACATACAAAAATTAATAACTTCAACAAATAAAAAAAGAAATTCCACTTACAAATATTAACTTATCTGCAGCTTCCTTACCCTTGCCATCAGCTTTTCTATATACAAGGAAAACAATACTGCAGTTTCTCTAGAAGAAAATGGGTAATTCTTTAAATTCACCCAACTTAATTTCAGGATGTTGGAAAGAAAACGTTTCCTATGCTATCATCTAATTGGTAGTGCTATTTCTCTTGAAGGCAGGCATTAATTTAGAGCGAGAGGGAGATGGGGCTATACCACAGGTCCTCGATCCTGCCAGGAGATTCCTGAATTCCCACTGCCCTTGCCGTTTTCTTTCGGGAGCACTGAAACTCTCACTGGGCACAGTAGGCTCCACGGGATACTTGTCACTCTTGTGCTGTAGTTCATTTCGAGTTTCAGACGTCTGTATTTTCCGTATTGTCAGTTTTCCATACAGGAGGGGGGTTACTGTACGTACGGGCTGGCAACCCCCTGAGGCTCCGTCCGAGGGGGAGGAACTGGCTCTGATGTTTATATCAAAGTGATGCTGACGCACAACGAAAGCAAAAGGCCAGAAATTTGTCAACAAATAGCTGCTTTGAGAGCAGCTGGGTTTGAATCGTGATGTCTTTGTTCTGCTCTGTTCAGCAAGTTGGCAGCTTGGCGCGCGGGGGGGGGGGCGCTGACTGGTACGTTTTGGTTTTGGTACTGGTGCGCAGAAGGGGACAGTAACTCCTCCCGGACTGCGTCTGCGTCTCTACTGGCAGTCGCAGCCATAGTGCAAGCACTCATCACCCTAGTAACAATCTATTTCCGAAATGCTTTCTCCAAAATTCCTGTTAGTCTGGTCTTTCAAATATCATTACTAAGTTCATCCGAATAACAAGAAAATGGAGATATAAACACAGCCTTTTTTTTTTTTTTTTTTTACACATATAATTTTACTTACCTGTCTCCCATCTTCAATGTAGTTATTCATGGACTTAAAAGCAAAACAAATGCATACAATTCCTGCATGTAGAATATTTTGCATATTATAAAGAGCATGTTTTAAGTGTATTTAAATATAAATTTTTATTTTAGTTTTATGTTTCTTACATTATTACAATGTCTCTTTTTATTTAACCTAACCTCTTGGAAGTTTGTTTTGAGAAAACATTAAATTGATATGTTTCTAGAAAGCTGTTGTTCATGAAAGTAGGGTGTTTGACTGCTAATATCTGCCAGTACAATACCTAATCGCATTCAAATTGCTTTCAGATGAGCAACAACTGCTGCATTCATTCTGGGCACCATGCGGAGGCAGGAACAGGAAAAAAGTTGCTTCCTGAGACAGAAATAAATTGCCTTTGACCTGTCTTTGCTCATCTCTGTAGATGTGTGGACAGAGGACTAGGCATGGGTTTGCTCTCAGTTTCCTTTAGGAAAATCTAGAGTTGATCATAAAGTTTGTCTTTCCCCACGCTGGGTTTCTTTCTATCTCTTTCCAGTTCAGCGCTGACTTTAGCAGGACCGGCTTTTCTGAATCAGCCTCACGTTCTGTCCAAAAGGCATCCAAATAATTCACATTTTCTGATCATCACAGTGATGCAAGACACAATGTGTGAAAATTATTAAATATGTATATCAATAAATACTTAAAGGTTTACTTCTATATCTTTGTAGTCATATATGCCTACACAGCTCAAGTAAATTGAGCACACGCAAGGCTGTGAGACCAGGTAAGATGCCTCTGAAGGTGCTGATGTCATTGTGTGCCTGCTCTCTGCATCTGAAAAGTTATGGATAAAAACCACCTGGAAGTCATGTCCAGGCACACATGAAGAACAAGATTGTGGGTGGGAACGGAGATCAGGGAATGACCAAGAACAAATCACGTCTGACCGATTTGTTCGTCTTTTCTGGTGAGATTCCTGGCTGCCCTCTGAAGGGGAGGGAAGTGGATGTTGTACACGTTGACTTTAACAGGGTCCTTGTCGTGATCTTGCAGAGAATCCTTACAGCCAAATTAGTGAAGTATGGCCTGGATAAACGGACTTCAAGGTGAGAAAAAATTCAGTGGTCCTCCTGATTTTATGAGGTGATAGCACACAGGTTTTGGTGGCACTTCTCAGGGCTCCATAGTGGGGTTAATATAATTAAGCATCTTAAAGCCTTGTACAATGGGACTGAATGCACCAAGCTGTGGGCAACTGCTCTTCACTGAGATCTTGACAGGCTGGAAAATGGTCTGAAATAACCTCACAAAGTTCAACAAAAATAAATGCAGTTTTCTGCTAGGAACAGGTGCAACAGTACTGTATCTGGGTACTCGCTGGCAAAAAAAAAAAAGGTGGCAACTCGCTGGTGGGGTGGGGGGAGAAGCAGAAAAGGCCCCGACTCTGGGTGAGCCCTGCTCAGTACAGCTGAAACATCCCTGGGTCATCAGCACTGCTTTCTGCACAAACCCAAAACACAGTCCCAGAACTATGAGCTACTATGAAGAAAATTAACTCCATCCCAGCCAAAACCAGCACAACATGTCTCAAAGGGGAAAAGGGTCTTTGCACAGGAGTTAGCAGGGCTCACTGCAAGAGCTTTAAACCAGGTTTGAAGGGGGAAAGGGATAAAACCAGGCTCATGAGAGATAAACCTGGGAGCAGCACAGCAATGTTTGAGGGACAGTGTGTTATCAACTTCGGTCTGCCATGTCACTGGAGGTAGGGGATGGAGATCCGTGCAACAGCAAAGACACAAGGGTTAATGATGTGTTAGAAACCATGGAAATGCCTGAGAATGGTCACGTAGGAGTTAGGGCTTGTCCCCGCAAAAAAAAAAAAAGGTGGTGGGATCAATAGCCAAAATTTAAGGCCACAAATATTTAGAATATCTAGGCTTTAGGCTAAAAACATAGTTAGTAACCTCTGTCCTACTTGTAATTCTAGTCCCGAATATTTCAATCACACTATTTCAACAGAATATAATTCTCTTCGTAGACATTTCCTTGGGATTATCATGAGAACTGTTATTAGTCAAGCACTGTCCCTGAATATCAATAGTTCCTCACTGCCAGCCTCCGTTGTATCAGTTATCTGGGTTTCATTCACATAGAGAACAAAACAGGTTAGATGGCTGTAGCATTAAAAATTCAACTCAGTGAAATTTCAAAGGTAATGCTGAATGACACTGAAGGGAATAATTGATTTTGTGATCCAAATTCAGGGCCATGTTTAAGGGTCAGTCATGGATTTTCCCACATGCCAACACAAAAGCTAGAAGTAAGATAAGCTGCTTCTGCTTTCCTCATGTCATTCTCAGCTTAGTGCTCTCTTGGCATTCTGGGTGATTTACATTTTGCCCAGTATAAACCAAAGTCCAGTTTAATTTTTCCCTGCACTCAGGAGTTTTTGAGACATGATTTGACCATGGGTTTCTCTTTAGGCAACACGGTGATACTTCTTTGTCCTGGGCACAGTTTCATCACCCATCTAAAGAAATGACAACATGTCTGAGAGCATCTTCATTGTCAAGCTTTTGATCTCCTACCGGGTACCAAAGCATTCAGAAAGACTGGTAAATTTATGCATATAGTTTGTCTCATACTTAGTTACAATGATCACATATATAGAATAATGTGGTACCTGAGTTCTTGAAAAAGGAACTGAGGGAAGAAAACAGAAAAGTTGTTACACTGAAAAAACTCTTTACCCTTTCATACTGCTACACACAAATTCTTCAGTATTATCTTTTCATTTTTACTAACAATGGATTTTTATTAGCCTAAGATTAGACATCTCATGTAAAATAATTTCCCTCTTACACTTGTGCTGATATACTGCTTATACTTGTCGCTTTCTCTTGCTCAGATAGTACTGTCTCATTCCTTATTTTCTCCCTAATCTTGATTTGGGTCTAGCCTCTAAAACTAATACCCAATTTGATCTTGCTTTATATTCTTAAATAACCGAATATAAATCTGAAATAATTCCCTGGCAGATAATATCACAAACCTGAATATGATTGACTAGATGGGCAATTGCTAGTTTATAATGCTAAGAGGGTCCTCCAGAACTATGCTGGGATGAATGGTGATTCTCATATTCTTTTCCTTCTCCCACTTTGTCAGCTCTGAAAAAAACCAATGCCATGAAACATGCATGATGAGTAGCTCTCAGGTCCCCTTTTGAGTCCTATTTACATGTCCTGCCTCTATTATAACTATAAATTAGGTCCATTATTTTGCTAATTTCCTCGCAGTGTAAACCCATCATTTTATGATAGTTACAAAACTGTAAGTTTTTTCTGCTGTCAACGGGAGTTGGTGGACTTCCCCATTTTTATTCCATCCTTCCCTTCCTTAAAACCATAAGAACTGCTCTACTAGCTCAGTTCATTTCACCTAGTTAATTCTTTCTTGACTGCAATCTGAAGGAGGAACTAAAGAAAAAGGTATTAAGAAACAAGGTAAAACAGACTTATAGATCACAGACTTGCTCAATGACTGATGTAGTCACAAGTTTTTGACTGATACACTCTTCCAACTATGACGATCAATGTTTTAAATACTTCTTGAAATGGAGGTTATACCTAGCTCCATTTTAAAATAGATAACAATGAGTTCCTTTCTCTGAATTTCCTATTCCTTTCAAAAATCTATTTACAGTTCTATTGCCTGCAACATTTGGCACTCCTGAGCTCCACAGTGTAATTACACATCATACACAAGTTAACCACTTTTGTTTTCTCTAAATTTCTTGCTTGATAATTTCAGTCATCCATTTTTAATGTTGATTTCATTATGATAGATATATAATAATTTTATATTGTTTCCACACTGTTTTTTTCACAGAATTCTCGTCCCCCTCACTATCAGTTTCCTTTCTTGTGATTTCAAAACTAAATCTGTGCCTTGCTCCATGTCATCATTCATCCTTTTTGCTTATCCAGTCCATAACAATGCATTTATTAACACTGAATTTCCTCTTCTGTTCATCAGTATGAAATATTCCTTCCCTTCAGCAGCCAGATTTAAAATTAGTGATCACAAATTTGTATAAAATTGTACGTCATCTGCAAACTTTATCCTGCATTATTCACCATTTTTTTCTATCTGTTATGAATATGCTAATTATGAATCTCAGCAGATATTCTGGTGGGGTTCCAGCATTGGTAAACTACACTGAAAATTAATCTCTTATCTTCTTGGGTTTTTTCTTTATTCTTTGCTTACCAAGGCACAGAGGGACTAGTTCTCTTAGCTCGTGTACTGGTTTGGGCTGGGACAGAGTTAATTGTCTTCATAGAAATGCTTACACAGCATCAAGTGTCGTCAAGTGCTTCTCCCCCCACCCCACCAGCGAGCAGGCTGGGGGGGCACAAGGGGTTGGGAGGGGACCCAGCCGGGACAGCTG
>JAVJGH010000008.1:1598666-1616098 GCA_035590175.1 Aviceda leuphotes | reverse complement strand
GCTAAGTAAACCAGCAAGCTGGTAATGCATGCCTTTCAACCAAAATTAAAGAATTTTGCTCTGCATGTTTTCATGATTTTAAAGAGGTGAAGACAACAAAACGTTGAAAACTACGCAAAAAGTTCCTGTTTAAGCTTTAGCACTGTGGATGGGGTATGTACGATTACTGTTAGTACACAAAACCAGCTAAAATATATGTATGTATATATTGACTTCCCTAAAATCAATAGGTTATTTTTCTTTTTAAGTACTAAACGTTACAGTTTTCATTCCAGACTTCCTAACTATTCAGGGAGAAGTAGATGCCTTAAAAAAAGATCTTCAGATGCTGGTCAGTTGACAAAAGACACATGTAACCCAGAAAAGAAGTACAAGTATAAACGATTTTGTTATCTTACAATGAGGCACTTTTAGAAAATAGTTAACTTAATTAATTTTGTTCGACATGGTTATAGGTTAAATCCAGGGCAAAAAAAAAAACCAAACAAAACCAAAAAACCTTGAACTGGAATCCTTGTTTTTTAGACAACTTTGGATATGAGCAGTTTATATCAGATTACGGTTCCCAATTATCATATTTGTGCACGGTAACCAGAAAAAAAAAAATTTCATATAAATTATTCAACAAATTTTGTCAGAAGCCAATGTGACGTTCTCTGATTCAGAACTATGACAACATGGTTCTAAGACTAGCCTTGTAGGTTGTATCAATTTATAAGTTAAAAACTTATTTGCACTTCGATATCAAATGGCTGGTCTGAAGAGCAGTGTTACTCTTGAAAGCTCATTTGATGTTGAAACATTGCTAAGGTTATATAAAAATAATACTAAGTGTTTTCTAGAGACAGTTTTTTTTTCTTTCCCTTAAAGCTTGGGATGAAGTGTGTTTTTTTTCTCCTTAAAAAAGTCTGTAAACTTGCAATTGTTTTCCTTCAGACTGAGGACTTGCACTTCATAGCAAATAACACGTAACATTTTCAGACTTCCTTTGAGGAAAAATTGAATCTGTTTTCAAAGCCACTTATTGCAAATGAAGTGTGCTGGATCATTCTTCCTTCTTTAATGTATTGGAATGCTGTATTATAGATCTAAAAATGGATTAAATGGTTCCTATCAGTTTGAATAGTGCTTAATCAACGCAAATGTTTAGCATTTCTCTGAATTGCAATTAAGCATGTATTCCTGAAAGAAAAGATTTACCCTGTTTTCTAGTTATAGATGAAAAAAGGACTTTGCGAATGCATTCAACTTCTGTTTTTATCTGCTGCTTGTTATTACAAGATACAAGAAAATCTGAGACTGTTCCCATTAATGATTCATCTGGCATCAGAAAGTAGGAGTCATTTCCTACTGGAACTCAAAAGAAGTGTTTGATTGAATGCCTTTGAGATAGCTGTGAGAGAATGGCTGTTGACTGAACAAATATTTTAGAGGGGAAAAATCCCTATAGGAACTCAAACTGCAGACTTTGCCTTAAATGGAGAGTATATTGTAATACTATGTGCAGTCAGAAGGGTTTTATTTTCATTTGGAACACGTAGTTTTATATACAATCTGTGAAGAAGAGAGGTCTATAGAGGAAAAAATGTGCAATAACAGTGTACAGTATGTTAGATATGAAACTCTGCAAAGTACTATAGAGTCACATCGTTCCGTCTTGATGCTGCTGTAATAATTCCTTGATGAAAGTCCAGATGAGGCAGGAGGATGTGGAGATCAAGCTAGATGTCTAGTAGTCATTAGTGGAAGCTACTGGGAGCTGACTGCTTGTGAGAAGCTGAGGGTTTATGAGTGATGAGTTCAGATGCGTGATCAAGGAGAACACCATTGGAATACTGATTGGGGGCATAAAATAATGGAATATTGACATGCCTCATACATGGACAGGAGTGGGAGGAACAATATTGGTAAACTATTTTGTGATGTGGAAACTATGGGGAGTGGGAAACTCACTAGATATACGAGGAATGAAAATAGGAATGGAGGAAGAAAAGGAGTGTTGGAAGAATATCACAAAAAAAGAGAGCTAGTACAGGGACAGGTACTCATGGTAACATTGGAAAAACAGGAGAAAAAATGGAGAAGTAGAAGGAAGCAGGGAAAGATGGCTAGAGTGAGAAGCACAGGAGAGAATAAAATAACTGTTCATACATACAGAACAGAAAGTATGCACCACTTTGCTATAACCAAATTAATTAGTTTCTCTAAATAATACAGAAATACAAGTATAGCAAACATTTGGAATACGATTTCAGTGCAATAGGTGTTGCTAAGCATGCCAGAAAAATGTCAGAGTTTTTCTTCAAACAACAATAAACATGAAACAAATCATATAAGTGTAGGTTAATTAACACTGTTAATTTAAAATGTAAATTACAAGAAGAGGATCAGAAGAAAAAAGCTCCCTTCTGTTGGTATGCTACATCTTTTTCTGGAAAACTGCTAACCAACTCTAACAAAAATGTCTTCAGAAGTGTTTTTATAACTAAGAATAATTATTTATTTTTATGTTGAAAAGCACTGTATTGTACCAAACTATTTTAAAATACTAATGATGGAGAAAATAGTTGGAAAGGTCTCACAAACTCATTAATATCACCCCCACACCCCTCCCCATTTTGTCTCTAAGAATTATACCTTCCAAAATGCTGAAAAAAATTATTCCAGCATAATTGGTCTTGCAAAACTGGATTTGGGTAGTTTGGAACTGGAAGACTTAGCTATTTATATGTATAATTTGCGGCAGGAATCTAGACATCATCCTACATCAAGAAAGGTGTTGAATTATTCAAGAAATACAGGAAAAACATGTTGCGAAAATTACTTATGAAAGAAATGTTGAGCAATATCAGGAAATAATAGCATCCGAGCACTTCTAGGTTGCAGGTTTTTTTCTTTAAAATAAGAAGCAAGAAGTGAAAACCACAAGGGGCCATCTTCAATCAACACATTTTATTTTTTCTAGTGTGACTAGATCCACTTCTAAACCGATTTAGTCAGATTAAAGCATTTTTCTTGTGTAGACACACTTTAATTTACCTTGTTCCCCACAGTAACTGAGGTATGTTCTGAGGACTCCTCACTAGCTTTGAAGCCATCTCTCATTTTGAAGACATCTGTCAGCTATCGCAGTTGCTTACTTTCGATCACATCTGTCCACAAAAGTTTTGTGTCTCAACTGAGAAGTGTATTTCGACCCTTGAAGAGAGCTCAGCCAAAGCCTCTTTTGAGAGATGGGACCTTCCCGCGGCCCTTCCCGCGGCCCTTCCCGTGGCGTTCCTGGCTGCGGCCTCGCTCTAGGCTCCGAACCGAAGCGCCTGGCCCAGGAGTGGAGCTGTTATAATCTCCTTAAAAGCAAGGATCCTCCGCCAGGATTGGCTCAGCCCAGGCTCGAGAGGTGTGGACAGGGCACGTTTCTGCAGAAGGGGCTCCGGTCAGTTGGGTTTCCAACTCAAGGTCAAGTCCAGGGACACGAAGGTGGTCCCTTTGTCCTGGGGACACGTTTTTGGAGGCGACAAGGGAAAAGCCACAGCGCAGCGACACAAATTTTGTGCTGCTCTTTACTGGGTCTAGGTGGTCGGGTGATCCTCCGGCGGTTGACCTGCTGTTCCCTTTGGGAACAGAGTAGAGGACAGGCTGCCGTGCTGCGTGGCTGCCCTGTTAGTGCCCCAGAGAGGCTTTCTGTGCTGAAAGTGGCCTTGCTGGAAGGAGTTTACAAAAACTGCTGCTTTCTACCCAGGCAGTTGTGAGGTCAGATCCTCCAGAACGTGTATCTTCTTAAAAGAAAACTGAGGTGGATCACAGTTTTACAGAATTCTTATGAATCCCAGAGTCACAGTTTCAAAGTGACAAAGGCACAATTTCACTTCACTCCATAGGTGAAGCTCACTGTCTTTCTTTAAGTAAGTATCCCAAGTACATGGTGCTAACTTTTTTTCTCTGTGCTCTCGGAGGATTTCTGCATTCTTTCCTCAGAAACTACATTTTCTGGAACATGTTTCATAACAGTCATGTCTCTTTACTTCTTTGGGGACAAGTTGCTTAGGAAATACAGCCAGGCTTTATATAAACTAGGTATGATGTTAACACAGTGAAAAAAAAACAAACCAAACAAACCCACACATAAAACACCAAACCAAACCAAACCAAACCCCAAAAACATTGCCGCAATCATTAGTTTCCTAAAGGTGGCCCTAAATGTGGATTCATGGATTTATACACAGGCAGATAAATAAGTGACGTGGTGTTAGTATGAGTTGCTGCATTCTCGTGTTTTCTACTTTTTTGTTTTAGTTAGTTCACTTTCTCATTTAGGAATTTAACCTTAACTATCTTCTTCTAGGACACTTGCTTTGGTTCTTGCTTGACATTCTAGTCTATCAACAGTGGCTGCAGTTTCACAGTTACAATACTTTTTTCTTGTATTAGTGCTGTCTTCTTTTCTTCTGGGCGTTAAGCAAGAGAAATGGGAGGAGATTTACCTGGGTTTCAGTCAAATTAATAATTATGCTACTGTGATATAAGAATTAGCCTATGAGATGCAGAAAGAAGGAATTTAGGAAAGTAGAATGAACTGGAAGAAGAAGTACAAGGGCAGAGGAAAGAAGTCGTCTCATTCTGCCACTGTGTTCTGACTGGGAGATGAAAGTCTGCTGGTGTCCTGAAACTCATAGTTCAGGGTCATGGAGAGGCTTGGTTAACTGGAAATTTTCAAATTATTTACAATAGTTTTACCTAGGCAGAGGGAAGGAATTAGAGACAAGGGAATTCTTGACCAAACAAACCATAAAATGATACCTACAAACTGGAATGGTCATCCATAGGAGGTTCCAGCAAAGACAACTGAGAGAAAACATTGTTTTCTGTCTGAAGAAATCCTCCTCTATTTCAAGCTTTTACAACTCTCCAATTAAAGATAATTTAATTTTATTGCTTATAGCTTACCATACTCACATAATACTACGTCCAAATCTTCTGACCTTAAAAACTCACGGTCAGTTACTAAATGAGGTGTGGCTATACAGCAATGTAATAAAACATGCATAATTATACATTCAATTCCCTGCATAATCATCTTTTTCTTGTTGCTTTTCCACCATGGTTTTGCCACTTTAAAAGTAGGTCAAACTAAGATTTTAAGTCACATTTATTTCAGTTTGTTGCATCTATGTCTTCCTGTAGTATGAAACAAATCTATACACAGACAACTTCAGAAAAAATAAATATATCTATGACCATATTAATGTATTCTGCTGCTGGTGGTGCTGACTGTCTTTAAAAGTTTAGTGCATTCACTGAAGAGCTATAAAACAGAGAGGTAGGGGATACTGGTCTGATAGAGGACAGCATCCTTGTATCTCCTTGTGTGCTTAAATTATTGGATCTTTTACCGTATTTTAAATAGATCCAAATGCACCCAAAAACATGTTCTACATGTCTTTTCATCCTTTTTAGAATGCATCATTACAGTGTCAAAGAAAAGCAGAACATATTGGAAAATTTATATCTCTGCTCTACCTTGGGCAGCTTTGTACAACTCTTTACCAAAGTCATTCTTGTAACAAAAGTAAGTGAAATATGAGCTGATTCTACTTCAGAGAAGTCAGAAGATGAACTCATGCTCTAGGAACAGCAGCAATATCATCACTTTCTATAAACAGCACATGAAATGTCCAGTTCTGTTATCGAAAGACATCCTGATCACGCAGAACATCGGAGCAGAGGCACAGCAAAGTCAAGTCACATTGTCCTTCCTGCCAAAAAATCGTTGTGCCCCATGCACCTGAAAAGGGGGTTATTCTTTGTGCCCTTTAAACACCACTAACACTGATGGATACATCAATATGATTTTGACCAACTGAAAGATAAAAATGGTGTTGTCTATGGCTGCGCTTAAGGGCATTGTTTACCTGCAAAACTCATGGACGTAGACAAATAAGGATATAGACCTTCTTAGTTTCATTAGCAAGATAAACTTTCTTCCTGGAAAACTGAAAGCCTTACTAAACCTCTGAAGACCAGCATGAAAGATGAGGAATTATCCAATCTGCATCCTTCCAGTCAGTTGAGAGTTCAACCACAAGATACCTGTGCAATAATAATAACGATAATAATGAAAAAAACAAAACCAACAAAACCAATTTGAATCATTTCTGTTGCTCACAGAATTATTTATACAGGCATTAGACCAATATCATGGCATTATATTTTCCTTTGTAATTGGAACTCAGTTAGCCCAGTTTAGATGCTACTTAGATAGAACAATATATTATTCTGTAGTATGTGCTGAGTATGAGACTGCAAGGATAAGCCTTGTCTGACCAATTGTAGACATCAGCAATGCAGACTGAATCTTTCCATTCTAGGCTCCCTTCAATCAGTAGAAATAAATAATCAGTTCCAGGCATGATGCATCTACCTACTAGGGCAAATACAGAGGTAAAAGTACAGATACAACATAAAATATGTATTTCTCTGAGCCGGCTTCCCTAGTTCTTCCCCAAAAAGCCATAAGGACCTGACGATAAAGTGATAACTCCTAATTTTTGTGGTCATTCAGATTCTGTCCAGAGTACAGACAGGATGACATTACGAATGTGACTACATTCTTCAAGTGATCATCTGACATGTTGAAAACTAATATGATTCAGCTTATCCAGAGAGCAGCGTTTTTTCTTTTTTTCCTGGCAGAATCATGTGTTAACCAGGTTGGCCTGTCAACACCTAGTATGCTAAAGGACTGGTTTTGTTCCAAAGCATTCTGGTATAACCTGGGCAGCTTTCCCAAGCTGCCAGGTGGAAGAGATGGAGAAATGTGGGTGTTGGAAGACTATAAGCCAAATCGTGTCAACTGTTTCTTACTGTATTTTTTTTAACTGGGGGAACTCTAAAATTGAAATAGAACTTTCTTGATTTAAAAATAAATAAATAGATGGTGAACACCTTTTTTCCTCTCACAAAACGTATGTGAAAAAATTCAAACCTAGGAAACTTCCTACTGGTGAATGGGCACGGATATAAGGGATCCTGGTGCTTAAACTGTTTGAGTTTTGGGGGCATTTTTAAGTGTTTTTAAATGATGAATGGCAAAATCCTGGTGTGTCTTCTGCCTCTGTTTAGTTCTCAGTCATTACAAAGATCTCACTTCTAGCTCACCTGTATTACTTTCCTGTATATTACTTTTCTATCTGGTCTTCAGAATGGAAAACTGGAAAAGATTGTCCTAGCGGTACTTCTGTGCTCACTTTATTTGTGCAACATTACAATCATTCCAAATTCTGAGCAGAGTGTGGTGGATATTTCATGACATAAAAATTATCAGCCCCTTTGCAATTCCAATTAACTCCCTAGATTACTTATCTACATCTGTGTTAAACTTCCGGATTGATTCTACTAATTTTGTAGTTTCATATTCATTAAAAAAAAATATTTTAACTGCTGCGTAATTTTTACTGAGTAATTAACAAAGTGGAAGATGTATAGCAGACAGATAAATGGTAATGTAATATGCTAATTATCCCTTTAATCTAATATTTCACTGTGGTATTACATAAGAAAAAATATGATGCATTTGTTAAAATAATATCAAGAAAATAAGCAAAATAAAAAAAAGCAAAACAAGATTAACCAATGCAGTGTAATAAAACAAAATCCATTCTCTGGTCCCCAGATGGAGAGCTGAAACAGATAGTAAAAGGAAGACTAGCTGAGATTATAATACATTCAGTGTCTTGAATATAATCATGAAAGCCTGTGCACTGTGCTTTTGTCTGAGTCTAGGCCAATGGCCTCTTCATAAAATCTTGTTATGCATCCTGAAGTACACACCTTTTCATCCGTAATCCTTCTTTACAACATACTCAGAAAAGAAGATTTAAAAAAAAAAAAACCAACCAAAACAACCCAACCAACCAAACAAAAAAAAAACAAAACCAAAAACCAACAAAAAACCCAAACCAACCAACTGATCAAACAAAAAATCTCAGCATGGAAAAAAGCTTGAATGATAAAGCAACAAGAGTATTAACAAAAGAAAACCCTGATTGGATAGACTCAAACATTCATAAACGTCCTTATATGAGGAATGCATCATAATAGACTAGCATTGTAAATAAACCTTGGAGTTAATAACATGGATATTGTGGGTCATGATGTTCCACGTCGTGATCCACAATACCTTAATTCAGCAGAACACTTAAACAGTTGAAGATCTTCCTTTGGACCATGTGAATGTAGGTTTATAATCCCTTCAAAGATCTGAGAACTGTATTTCAGCACCAACTCCTCAAGGAATATGTGGGACATCCCTTTAAACTGTCATCAGCCTTGTGAACATTCCCGGTATATTTCTAGGTAAAGCCAAATCAGTTAGTTTAAACAACCCTCAATAATATTATTTAGTTTATTTCACTTTTTTGAAAATGGGCCTCGACTGTGCCAAATATCACTTCTTTACCTGCTCGATCAACTGGTAGCTGGAGATCTGCTCCCAGGGCAAGACCTCAGGAGATCATCTGTTCCCTTTAGTGTAATATTTTAAACTATACTTTTGTCTTAAAACATACTGTATTGTGTGATGTTTGGATGCACGGAGTGTGAGGTTGCTACGTGGCATTGAGACCACTTTAATCTGACCATGTAGATGTAACTGAAGCAAATTCAATGTCTATAAATATAGTTTCTGATGTTTTTCTAATTCTTTATTTAAACCTATTTTTCTTTGTATGAATAATTATGCACATTGCTATATAATATTATTCACTAATTCTCTGGTTTAACGCCTACTGAAGTCTAGGAACATGATTCCCTTGACTTGAAATATTTTACATTAAGACGAACAATATTTGAACTTTTTAAAATTTGCAGGTCCCAAAAGGAGGTCTTAACATAAATATAAAAGGGCATCTTAATTCCTAATTTCTAGGGTAACATTAATTATTGCTGCAGAAATCTTTACACTAAATTCCATTGTCACCACTGTGAGATTTCCTGGCTTTAATAATTAACTCAAATAGTATAATCCATATTATTTAAATTTCAGTTTAGTACAAAGAAGTATAGTCCATTTATGGTAATACAATAACTGCTTATTCACACTTTTATGTGCGTGTCTAATGAAATACTGTAAACCCTTTTATGCAAATAGGACTTTTATATATTGATCAGATTTAGAGTGTTTTGCCTTTTCTACAATTCTGCATGAACAAACTGCATTTCGTGCAGGGTCTCCATAAATGTGTGCCTACCTGATTAGTAGAGTGAAATGATGAGTATGCATATCTGTACTTATCGCCAATTATTTATGGTTTATTGTTTTAATTACAAGGAGAAGTCTTTGCAGTGACTGTGATACAATATTCATATGTAGAACTGAGTTTGAAAAAAATCGTACTTTTAAATTAGACTACAAATTAGACAAAAAATTACCTGGCATTAATTTTAGGTATCACTTAGGGGAGCCGAGATGTATTTTTATTGCAGAGTAAACCAGAAAGTAGAAGTTACATTTCACTGTTAACCGACTGTTACATGACAAGTAAACAAGTTTAATCGTGTTATTCACCTCATTGACTTTAATGATTCAATAATAGATGTAATAGGCACCTCAGGACCAGATGGCTTAGGGGAAAAAAAGTCCCCATGAACTACTACTTTTTCATCTCAAGCATCTGATAAATATGTTCACTCCCTGCACTGGGATGACAGCCGGGATTTCTCACCAGCTGGCCAGTTGCTCTGCGCAGTGGGCGCCATCATCCTCAGCCCAACGTCGAATTCTCAGCTCTGTAGTAAGTTCAGGACTCGTGGGGATTTTTTTTAAAAACCTGTTTTTATTGATTTCACACGAACATTATGATAATTGACAAAAAGCTAAGTGGATAAGGTCTTAGAAAAGGGTGGATCATGAGTCCAGGTTGACTGCAGCACCAGCTCTACTTGTACCGGTGCCCGTCAGCCGCAGGAATTAGCACGAGGGGTTGAAGGTGTCGAGAGAAAGGGGGGCTACAGCCTCCCCTCGCCAAACTCTTCTACCACCCCAACCTTTTTGCTCAGTGTTGCGCTACCTCAAGCCGAGCCTGAATATGAGCAGGCGTTTCAACCATGAAAACGCTGTTTATTTCTAGCTGTCATCCCTGCTGCTGCCAGAAGAGCGCCGAAGAACCCCCCCTCTCCAGACATGTCAGCAAAACAGAGGGGGCGACGACCTACAGCCGGTGCCGGCCAACACCGCCCGGATCCGGGCGGCGCACAGCCCGCTGTCTGCCCCTGCCGCTTGCCGTTGGGGAACAGGGTTTTTTCAGCCCCCCTGTTCTTCTTTACTTAGGTATCACATCTGTTTCTGCACAAAATCCTGCCGGCGCAGGGCCTGACAAGACAAAAAAGGGGTTTTTCACGTGTGTGTCTTCACAGGACATTATTTCCTCTTTGTTAGCCGATTCCTGATTTGCCTTTTGTGAACAAGACCATACTCGGTCCTGCATCAAGAAGGAATTTTGTCCAGCGTTTTGGAAGGGAAACTGAAAGGTACATGATCAAAAGAGAAAGGAGAAAAATAAAGCACAGGTGCATTAGCCGTCTCATCAGTTAAGTGATTCTGAAACACAAGATAATTCTAGAAGCCTGTGATAACCTAACTGTACGCCTATTCAGAATCCACTTTTAAAACAAACTGGGATTTTTCAGCAGCTTTAATTACTTCCAAGTTACATTAAAATGCTAGAAATAGCAGAATAAGAGGCATCACACAACACCGTAAAACTTAATTTTTCTTTATTACTCACTGCATTTGTTCTATGCTATTTATCTCACTTTAATGCACAATAAGAAGTTCTTCTGGTACTATCATAATAACGAAGAATAGGACTCTTTTCCTACCATAATAATATATATTTTCCCATGGCAGTATATAAAGCCAATTATTCATATTAGTTAATTTATTTAGACAACATCACTTTGTAAGAGGGTACTACTATTCCTCTCCATAAAAAACCCTAGTTTAGATAAACAGAAACTGGAAGACATTGAGAGTAGTCTTTGGGGGTTCTTAATCATGGACGTGCTTCTGTTCACATACCTTTTTATGAAGTATATGTGCCAAAACAATACATCTGGAAAAAACAGTTTGCTACCAAAAAAATTTCAGAAGCAAGAAACAAACAAACAAACAAACAGAAACACCAACCCCAAAAGTCAATGTAACAAAATATTAAAGTACAAAGAAATTTATATTATATCAATACAATGATACACCAACTACAGCAAGTGAAGTGTACAAACAAAAACACAAAAAAGAGCAAGGTGAGAATAGGAAGAACAGTAATTTAAAAACAGCAACAGAAACAAAAATAAAACCTTCAATTCTGTCAGGACCAAAAAGGATGGGAGAGAATTGTTGCATTGCTTATTTACTTGGATATCAGAGGTTGAAGCAGCTGGTTAAGAAAATCAAACTAGAAGTATTCTCTGCATCATCTGTCATCAAAAGAACAAAAATCTCTCTCTATTCAGGTGTTTGAACCAAGGTACAACATATGTAAAAGCTGTAACGGAACTACTTAATGAACTGGTATTAGGCCACGGTGAGAATTTACTCTCCGGCACTTTACAACCGCACGGCAGGCACACAGGCTAAATGGTGCAGAACAATCCACTTCAGAGCAGACTGATTTTTTTTCTACAACAGATAGCATTTAGCACTGGGATTTCTTCAGCACTATGTTGTTTTTCTACGACCCTCACATTCTATATTTGGGTTTTTTTCAGTTCAAAGTGTCTGAGAGTAGGCAAAGTCTGTGCAGACCAGATGGTTGCATAAACATCAGTGTGAAGATCTTCTTGAATGAAATGATTATATGTATTTTATGCTTGAGAGGCATTTTGGAGTGCTTGGGGATGCAGACTCTTCTGGGAAAATGTTGGAAAACTGCACGGGATAGCAAATATGTAAATCTCATACAGTTGTTTTCATATGGCCTTTCAAGACAACTCCTTAGGAAGAATAATCTGGAGAATCACATCCAGGCTTTGCTTTCCAGGAGCTAGTTGGTTCATTCCAAACGGGAACTGTAAGTGAATTAACGCTCATGCAAGACGTAGGACCAAATTAAGCATCTACATCATCTGGGAATGTAAACAGATACTAATGCTAACAAATAACAGCATTTTCAGATTGTACACATCTTTTTTTTTAAGCAAGGGATTAATCCAAAGAACTGTCAGGAATGAACTTTTTATAATAGTAAACCACAAAAATACGTTGTTAGTTTTGAAATTGGGTCAATTTGGCAGAGAAGGGATTTTGGGATCGGTAAATGACAAGTATTAGTCCAAACAAAATCTGAACCAAAATGAAACAGTGTCAGAACCACACTTTATTCACAAACACAACAGCTTTAATTCCTCTCCAGAATGACAAACTAAGAGTGTCATCTCTTCCAAAGTAACTGTACTTGGATGAGTAATTAATGGAATATTACATATACTATGGCTAGATGAATGAACATAATACACCTAAAGTGTGGAAGTTTGCCTTGTCCAGCCTTTTCTAGTTTGTTTTTGTTTTTTTTTTTTCCTCCTGTGTTCCCAAATACTGATTATGTAGTACTTTAATGGCCAGCTGGGTTTTGTTGGTAATTAGCCTCAAAGACAAAGGCTAATTGCTCAATTGTCTTTGGCGTGTCTGATGGGAGAAATCCGAGCTGGTGGCCAACCAGAAAGTGGAAAAGGACAACCCTCCAGAGTTGATAAAGGAAGCCTGTATTAATGTCTTTTAACTTTCATTTGACAGTATATACATTTTCTCCTTCTAAACACGCATGCCCCCAAAGCCAAGCTGCTGTATCAGATATTGTATGTTTACACTAATGTGTAATATTTCTGGTTATTTGTGAGATAAGCTTTTTAACTGCTTCCTGTCATGTTGTTTATATTTAAAAGAGGAGTTTGTTTAAAGTCTAGTAAAGATAGAGTTACAAGTACCAGTGGGAGATTTTAGATTTGTTTTTAGTGATGGAAAAGCTTTCTAAAAATATATAATTCTGGGTGGCTCAATGTACTCAATATGTCAGTAGTGGTACTGCTACTGTTACAACAGAAAATCAAACAGATTTAACAGATGATATCCAGAAAGCCAAATAATAGACTATGTTCTAGCCTGGTAGGTAGCATTATGTTTTCTAGGTGATGATAGAAAGACCTATGTAACATGAACAGAAAACAGCTGAATCTTTTCTTCCAAGTGTACTTTTCTTTCCAGGCAGGATTAACATTAGAAGAGGACTTTGGTGCCGTCAATAAGTGGTTTGTGGAACTCTTAATGTCTACGTTAAGTCCAGAAGTATCTGGAATTATTTATATCACCTACTTCTGGGCACTAACTCTCTTTATGACCTGTTATTCAAATGAGTTTCCACAACTGAAAGAATTTATGTCAGATTGCTTTTCATAAATGGATGGAAAGGTAACTAAACTGCCTCAAAGATCCCAGCATAATTAGTTTTAGTATCTATGATAATGTTGCCATTTTTAACACAGCCTGTATTTCCCCTAACCAATTTTCCATATTCATGGTCCTACATCTTGCTGTGATTTTATAGAAAGCTGCTAATTAGTAAGAGATTAATTTGAATTTGTTCATTCCTACCACACTTTATAGTAGCCAACAGACCTAATAATATTGCTAAAGTGAATCATCAGGGAGTTCAGTTTTATGATTATATTTAATAATGAAAGCACATTATCCCAAACCTTTTAATTTTGAGGCCCATCTACAACATGTAGAAAAAGCAAATGAGCCTACACAACTGAATTCAAAACCTAGAAAGCCAGGAGTTTGTATTCCCAACAAAAACAGTACAGATATTGAAAATAAAGTTGGTTAAACATACCACGTGCAACATTTCCTTCACTTCAGTCAGCGAGGCAGTGGCATTTTCATCCTGATATTTGGGACGGCCAGGGAGGATAACAGACCTGGGCCATAGTTACCCACCGGCTGTATTTTGCCCTTTTCCCTGAAGACAACAGATGAAGCAAGCCATCCTATTTCCAACCTATTTTCCCCAAACCCTTCCCTCTGACCCAGGCTCAATCTGACAAAAATAATTCAGTATATGGCTTTGAATCCTTGAGCTGGCCCTATCTGCAGCACGCTAGGGAGAGCCCTCATCTATCAGTTTAGTTAATAAGTAGAACAAGTAACTTTTCCAATACACATCTTCCATTTTAAAATGTATAGTATTTTTCCACTGAAAAGTCATTTTCTAAGCTGTACAGATTAATTGCAAAGGACGATGAAGTCTAGAGTTTTCATTACACACTTATCTGTATCATGGTTCTGAGACATCCCTACAGCATACCGAGCTTGATACTGTGATTACCAAATCACAAAATAGTCATACACAGTGAACATCTGACAGAAAACCACCTGTAGGGGAAAAAAAAAAAAAAAGAGAGAAAAGAAGACATTTTAAAAAAGGTAAAATTGGTAGAGGGTTAGAAAAAAAAATTAAAAATATTGTTATACAGCATTCTCAGCATATGAAGTAATGTATGCAAACAACTGTGCAGTAAGTATTGGTTTTAATTATTTTAGGGTTACTTGTGAGGATTTTACTCATTTTGAGCAACACCTATCTGCTCAAATTCTCCAGTTAAGTTCACGGAATGAGATATTATTTGCTGGAGAAGATGTAAACTCCTTTCTTTGCTGGGTCAGATGCTACCACTTTGATCGAAGTTATTAAATATCCTGTTGCAAATGTTGATGTTGAACTATTGGTTCTATAGAATGAGAACAGCAGGTTTTGTACTATTAATTAGGAGTATTTTTAAACTCGAAATGTAATAGAAAGACATATGTGTAGGAATATAAAGGTGTGTGTGGTCTATAGGTATACAAAGACAGGTACACTATGCAGGCATGAGGGAGTATTTCTTAAAAATTGTTGAGAATACAATACTGTTGACAGAAACAGAAAGACTCTATAAAAATATCCTGTGATAAAGCTCAATAATTAAGTTACTTTAGGCTAAAATCTGAAGTGGCAGTACAAATGATATTGCAGGACTTAAGATCACTTTTCATCTGCAAATTGTACACGATTATTACTTTCTAGACCACAGACAGTATGCGTAACCTTTTTGGCAGGGAAACAAAGTCTTTTATGAGGGTTTGCAAATCACCATTTGTCCACCAGGTATGTAGTAACTTTAATATTTCTGCCTTGTAACTGGTGTAGTGAACTTTTCTAGGCAAACTTGAAAATGCCTGACAGTTTGCTGTCTTCCCGGAAAATGTCAGGAAATCTAAACAAGCATTCAGTAATAGAGAGGTGTCATGTCTCAGAAACTACTACAAGAACAAGAGGTTATTAAATCTCTGCTATAATTCATTGGATTCTGTTTGTGCAACTTCCAAAGAAGAAATGCCATAAAGAAAAGGGAAGTTGTGTGGTGGCATGTGCTGTGCAGGTTTTTTACTACTGTAAGCCAGGGAAGTGTGTGTAAAATATTTTTTTCTGTAAAAAATTTCTTTTTCCCAAAGCCAAAGAACAATTTTGATGCTTGCCTTCCTCTACTACATGAATCTCAGAATTCAAACTTTCGTATAAATCAAACATTGGCTGTGTATGTTTTTACTGCATTTTATGATATAAAGCTTCACCATAAGATAATCTATGTACAAAATTAAATGCTGTAAATTACTGTAAAATGAAGCAACATATCACAATGTGATGCTAGAACTGTAAATCATTGATATTTCCTAGAGCCCAGACAGATGTTGTTTTTCTTGAACTCTTGGTGTCAGAAGTAATTTTTTTCAAATTCATATACCTGGCCTTAAATTATCCTGTTATCAAAAACCAGCAGGTATACATGAGCATGTACACGCATATATATATATATATATATATATATATATGTGAGCTATATTTCGGACCCGAATGAAAAGGGGTTTTGAACTCGTAGAAGTAAATCAAAAAGCATATATCATTCATTATTTAAATTGGTCTACAAATATAAGCCATAGCTTAAACTAATGAAGAAGAACCTATGAGTAGTTTTGATAGGCTTTAAATAATGATCTTGTGCTACATCATTAAGCTGAGCTGATATTACCTTCTCTGTTATAACATCATTGTATAAAGATTTAAGCATTTTTCCAGGGATGTCAGAATTGCCAAACCTTTCTGAGTTTTCCTTTTCTGTGCCACTACATTGAGACTAAACTTCTAACTGTTTTTTTCCCCCTGCTTTTGGTTGTAATTTGTCACCGAAAATAAACAGTTTGACATTACAAAATCCTTCCAAAAAAATTGCTTGCAAGTTCAATCGATCTAGGCACGTTTCCCCGTCTTCAGCGTGGCAACTCTGTTGAGTTTAAGGCCGTTTCTCTACGCGCTGGCGTGGGCAGGAGCCGACAGCCCCGCGGAGGGGGAGGCTGCACGCAGAGCGGCTAATCAACCCCGACCGACACCCCGGATTAGTTCGGGAACTAGTGGATTAGAGCGACGTGTTTGCAAAATGTCAGAGCTGTTTGTTTTGAGGCGGCGAGAGCTACTTCGGAGGGAGATTAAAGATCAGCTGAGGTCCTGCGAGAGAAAAGAAACAGATCATTCAGTAAGGACTCTGCGTTAGAAAGGTGGAGTACAATATAGTAAAATCAGCACCATCTCGGAGAATGTCAATTTGAAACAAACAAAAAAAAACCCCAAACTCAAAATTCTGCTTGAGTCAAGAGAGCGAGGGATGTACCACGTTGGACTAAACCCGGAGGGGATTTGGACCACAAAGTCTCGGTGTTTATGTGAACTGCAAAATGGATTTAAATTGCTTTATAAACAGACTTGAGATTTTATTATTTTAGTAGAGGCAAACAGGGCACAAGCACTTCTCACGGAGTATGAATAGCGTATATTTCAGAATGAAAAATGTTCTTGTACACACCAACCAGATTAACTATCTGTTAATTGTTTAAAAGGCCAGGAAGACAAACGACTGAACCGTCCCAGCACTAACACGTGTTTCAGGCTGCACATGGCGCTGAAACCCGTGGCCGGCGCTGGCAGCCGGCTGGGGAGGCAGAGGCACTCCTTCCCTCCCGCCAGCTCCTGCTGGTCACCCCGGGAAAGAAAAACATTTCCCAGGGCCCGGTGGGAATGTCGACAGCCAGGAGCAAGTCCTCAGACCAAAAGCAGCTCTTTAGGCTCCAACGGGAGGTAATCCAGCCCTCTCGCAGGGGGGATTGCCACCCAGCCTGCGGCCCTACCTTTGTTTTAGACTGGCATTTCATTTTGAGGGGCTGAGGGATCGGGTCCTTGGTGTCATCTCCCAGTTGCTGGTGTCGGGGTTTAACCCCAGCCAGCGACTCAGCACCAGGCAGCTGCTCACTCACTGCCCCCCCCCCCCCCCCCGGGGGGGGGGGGCGGCCC
>JAVJGH010000008.1:1563587-1594020 GCA_035590175.1 Aviceda leuphotes | reverse complement strand
CCCCCCCCCCCCCCCCCCCCCCCCCAATATCTCAAGTGTCTTGCTTCCCTACAGGAAATGTTAACTCTGTTAAAGATGGAAACTTTCTATTTTTAAAAGACAAATTTCCATCTAAGAAAATCTGGATATTTCATGGATATTGTATCTTAGTGTTACTATAATCCTGTAAAGATGAAAAAGCAGTGCTTTTTACAGTGATTAATTTTATCTCCTGGAATGTAATAGCAATCTGTTTATTTAATCAGAATTCTTATTGTGGTACTTGAACCACATGTGTCCTAATTTGATATAAAAATGTCAATATACTCATACGAACTTATTCTAAACTAGTTAAACTGGATGCATTCCAAGCATGTAAGAAACAACATGTGGATTTCTGTTCTCTAACCTTATGAACATTTGCACATGTTCAGGAAAGCCCACTGGATAAAATTTATGTATTGCTAATGATTTTTATTGGCCCCATGGCCCAAAGCGGTGGCAAAATGCCCAGGAATTCGAAAGAATCCTGTTTTATTTAGTAGTCAGAATGCAGAGAGCCATAAAAATAGAGAGGGCTTGATGGCAGTCCAAATGCTTTCTGCCTGGCAGAACTGAGGTGGCTTGTGCTGTGCAGCCTTTTGTTGCCGGATCTCCAAAGCACATTTTTGGGGGGTGATATCCGAGCTCAACGTATTAAACAGTGATGTAAAGACAGAGCCATGTCCCCGACTTCAAATTTTTCCACCCTTTCTTCGAGGACCTGAAGTGGAAGATCCACGTAAGCACAAATTGAGAGGGACGTAGAAAAGCACTGGCTTCACCGCTCCCATTCCTTTGCGTGGGACCGTTTGGAAATCTCTCCCTCGGAGCTGGGTCTCTTGGGGGCACTGTTAAAATTCCTTGGGAGAGAAGGCGCACCGCTGGAACCGGGGAGACGCGGCTTTCCACGTCACAGCCACCCGCGGCTGATCCTGAGGACGCTAGCGCAGACGCTTGTTCAGAAGTCAATGCTGCTTCAAAAAGCAGGAAAATCTGAAATTTCCTTTCTGCAGCTGCAAGTGAACAGCTGAGAGGGAGGAGCCAGCTAACGGTGGGGTGTTTCCCATAATAGTTCTGCTGACAGGGGGTGAGTCCAGTAGCTATGCAAAAGCACCGGAGAACCTTTCTGGTGTCTAAAGACACAGAAATGGGAAAGGGTGGTCATCCTTTCCCATTTTCCTGGTTTCTACGTTCAATCCTGCTGGAAAATTTTCCTGGCCCTCCACTGGAGTGCTGGGGAGAGGTGTAGGAAAGTTTGCCCTGACAGCAGTAAGTAAATCCCAAGCACAATGACAATTCATAATTTGTGTGGACGAAAGACCAGGAAAGTGAGGGAGATGTAACAAGACGCAGTTAAAGGAAATGGGATGAATGATAAACTTTGCAGAAAAATCTTTACAATTATTGTAATTACCCAGACCGAAGTCAGTTTGCGGTATTTAAAAGAGGACTTTGCGTACTGTGTAGGTGATTACCTCTTCCCGAGACAAACTAGGTGACTTGACATAAAGACCAAGACCAAAAAATCTTACTTAATTACTAATGACCTTGGAAGTAGTCCATTCCAAAAGACATCCATGTACAAATTCATGTACAGTGCCTGATTTTTAAAAAACCTTGACATTTCCAAAGTAATGACTGAGCTTTCATTTGTGGTTGCATAAGCACAAGAACCAGATCTGACTCCAAAGTCTTTCACATACATTGATGTATTTAACTGACCTGTAATTTTTTTGTTTGAGAGACTGAGTTCTTGCCCACCAGAATCAATTCCAAGAGTAAAGCACTCTACGTTGGTATGTGGGGATGTGAAAAGTAGCAAGAACTTCTGTGTGGTTTGGGTTTTTTTTTTCCATCTACCTATTTCTAACTTTACATTTATGCACAACTATTTTCTTTTCAGCTATCTGTCTGAAGTGGACCTGAAAATGTAAAAAACTATAAGCACCTTCAACCTTTATATGAACTGCCCCATAAACCACAGAAACATAGCATTCATTCTTACTACACTGCCATCGAAATTTGTAAAGACTGGCCACAAAAACTAGGGGATTGTTGCATTCATAAACATTTCATGTACCTCCTTGAAATGCCTTGTGAAATCATTTGCAAGGTCTTAATACTGTGGTATCAAAAGCATTCTAAGTAAAAAAAAAAAAATAAGGCAAAGAGGTACTTTATATAAATTTAATCTAAAGGTTCTTGAAACTTATTACTTGAAATTGGTAGGAAAGTTGGTGGTAATATCTCTAGTGGTAAAAATACCTCTGCCTTTGAAAAGTTTGGCAGAGACCGCCAGAAGGCTTGCCTGGGTTAATTGCCTTGGTTTAGACTATCAACACAGGCTGTACTTCGTTCATATTACATTTTTGTTAGTTCCCCCAAATCATCTGCAAGGTCAATAGACTTAAACTTTTATATATACACTTAAACTGGGACTCAGCCTTACTGCGTTTGAAAACTGACAGGTAGATCAAGAGTTATCTGAAATTCATATGCTGGTGCCATCTTCATTTCTCTCCATCCAGGTAACATCAGCACCACAGTGCAAAGTTGTTCCAAGGAACCTCCACTCAGAATGTGGGTTAGGAAAAAAAAAGTCTGAATGTCCACATTACAATTTGTAATTATCAATTCTTGGCTATTGATCTACTTTTCACAGGTTTTTATGTTCATATTTTGTGACTTCATTATGTTAAACAAGAGCATAGGAATAACTCATCTGATCAATTTTAGAACACATATATTAGGATGCAATGAACTGTAACTCAAAAGTTCTTCTTTGTAACTGTTAATGTATAAAATAATCTAAAGATTAGTATCTCAGTGTTTACAATAACTACCTATATAACTGGGATTTCAGTATTCATAACATAATTCTCAATATTTTTAGCCTAAATTCTTCTTTAAAAAATAGAATTAAAACAATTCTCCATTTGAAAAGCAGATAAATATAATTTGTGCATTATTGTGACATTAAATTGAAAAATTAATCCTTTACAGCTTGAAGAAAAAGAAACTGTAAAGAATCTTTCTTTGAATAATTAAGTTTAGCTCAGTTCCATTTCACTCAGCACCTTGGGGGAAAGGAATGAGTGGATGAAGGATGAACAACATTATCTCAGAAAATTTATTTCCTTAGAACGCTGTATTAAAAAGCCATGTTTAGGCAGAGATCACACCTGGCCAAACATTAATTCTGGCAAATTAAACTGTAAGAAAGATCAAAAGGGTTCTTCAGAATAAAGATAGGTCTTTAACCTAAGTTATGTTTTATATTATAAGCTTTAAATTTAATATTATTAATAATAATTTTAAAAACTCCACCTAAGAATGCAGAATTCTTTTATTGGTAGCCTTTATAAACACACCAGTTTAATGTGAGCTTAAAACAAAGATCACACCGAGTGGAAGATGAGTATTATTTTGCTCTTCAAATGTGCTGTTAGAGTTCTTAGAGCCTGGATTTGTAAACTTACTTCCATTTTTAGCATGGCTTTTTTTTTCATGGATTATAATTATGGTTATTTTTGCTTCCTAACTGTTTTTATTTAGATGCCCATTCTGACATACTTACTTTATGATATGTTTCTAGATAACTTTCCTAAAGTAGTTTCTCTGATCTTTTTCAAACAATTAAAAAACATCTTTTCTTTTTTCTCTTCAGTTTCTTTCAAAGAAAAAAAATGTCTTTTCTAAACCAGATCTTTAGCCAAGTCACCTGTGAAAATGTTTGGTTTTCTCCCACCACTACTCCTTTTTTTTTCACCAAGTCTTTTGTCTAACTGTGATGCAATTTCTGGCAGCTCAGCAGCAAGACCTGCCCTGCACTTGTATTCACAGCACAAATGATCACAGGGAGATACAGTGAGGAGAACAGGCACAGCATTTATTCCCGTGGAAAAGCGTATTCCTGAGAATTGGAAAAGACCACTTCACTCTGCCTGTTGCAGTAAGAAGTGTAAAGCAGCCAGGAACTGAGCTTGAAGAAATTTCTCGTCTTGCTTCAGCAAGTCAAGTTATTCAAGAAGCAAGGTGTTTAAAGACAAATTGCCTTTTTTTCAGAATTTGGAGGTATATGGTCTATCCTTATGCCATATTGTATTTTTGTTAGTAGTGCTGGACAAATTTATCTAAAGGATACACTTAGCAATTTTTTCTACATTCAGTGCATCTTTCTTTATTTTGAAAGAGGATGGAGCCCTGCATATTCTGCTATTTAAAGGGGGGGGGAGGAATAATACTCATCAAGTTATTGCTAATTAGAAACATGGCACCTAATGATCGTTGCTAGCTAGCTGGCTAGTGACAAAGCCAGGGTTTTGGAAAAGTTGGCTCAACGGCTCTGGAATGCACATGTGAGCTGCTGTTAGTTGAACTCTTCCTGTGTGACTGAAGCAGATGGCGACTGCCCTGAGCTGAAGGAAGGCAGCATAAAGAATTTCTCATATATTTGCTCATAGGTTGAAAATTCCTGAGTAGCTTCTCACAAAACTGCTGTGTTAAACTGACAGCATAGAGGGACTGGACACATAAGATAGAGCCTACTTTGAATCGAGAGGTTTGTTCCGTGTCCAGTGGGTATGTATTGGTGACCAGCATCAGTGGAAGCACATGAGTTTGTAACTTGCTATACATGTTGGGTCTCCCTGCAAGTCAGCTTTAATCTGCCAATATTCACATTTTGGATAATAGGATCTGAAATATGCATTTGGTACTGCTGTCTAATTATGGCTATATTTGTTTACAGGTATATTCGGTGTATCTCATGCCTATTAGGCAGAGAACCCTGATAAACTGATGACTCTGTCACTGTGCACTGTCTTTAGCTACCTGCAGCAGAACATTTTAAATGTAGAAAATTTTGCCAAAATACCATCAAACAGTAAGATGATGACCAGATATGGAAGTAACAACTTGCTAGTGCTTCTTAGCATTTTCTGCTTGGAATACACACAGAATCAAACGTGGACTATTAAGTAAGGAGCTATCAAAGACAAGGGAAATAAATCACCCTAGGATATTTCACTCCTCAAGTTTTGAAAAAAAATAGGGAGATACTTCATTCACTTTGACAAAGATCTTCCTGGGATCCCTGGTGTAACAAACCTTTCTTTAAAAGGTCACCTTGTCAGGCTGCTTTCTACATTCTCTAATAGCTCTACTACTGATGCAACACAAGCAGGCAGTTGACCAACCATGGTGACATAAAAAGAAGCCCTGCTCACACAAAAATCACATATTGATGTAATACAGTCTTCAAGAAAGGTGGTTTTAATAAAGAATTCTCTTTATACTGGAGGCATTTTTTTTAGATTTATATCCTGTAGACTACGATGACAACTCAATAATGACTGTGCCAGACCCTATAATAATAAGATTTAATATGGCAAAGTTTCCAGAAATGTGTTTTTTGAAATATTATGAGTCAAAAACTGTTCCTCTGAAGCTGAATCTCATCAACAGTTTTTTATGAGTTTGAATTCAAAGAATTATATATAGTATGCAAAAAAAAAAAAAAAGACTAAAAATAAGAAAGCAAGTAAATTAGTTAACTAGTCTTTACATATAGCAGATATATGGTTACTACGGCACACTCCTACTACAGAAGCAGATTACTGTAATATACTTCTTTTCTAAACCTTTTGAAGTTTTTGGTTTTGGAGCTAAGAATAGAATGAAATTCATTTTGACTGTATGTGTATTAAGTTGTAAATGCCAGAAGTTTTGCCTTGAAGTACCAGCTATGTTAAAAAGTATTGCAGAGCTAGAGTTTTCTAAACTGGTATTTATACAACTGCACCAAGGTAAAAGGCTATATGTTCCCAAATAGTCAGAATTTAGCAATTTTTCAATAACTCAATAAATGAAACTTTGTTTCCTCCCCAAATCAATATGCTTAACTGTCCTAAAATGTATATATTTTAATGCTCTAAGAAATCACATTTATGATAAAGTTATTAGCGCCTAAGTGCAATTTGTATGTGGGAAGTCTCATTTGACGGAGTACCTTGAGTCAACGGCCTCATATGCCACTTTAGCCTTAATTGTAGACTTATGCTTCTGGCTTGCATTTCTCTGTATTTATTTTCCCCCCAGTTTATGTCAGAGTACTCTGTATCTCAACTTAGAGATGCATAAAGCCAATCGCTAAGATGTATGTGACTGTGTGTTCGTATGAGAACATAGCCTGGGCAGTAAACTTATTTTTATTTTTCCATTTAATTATCTAAGACTCACTCTTATGTCCATCATTCCTATAAGTCTTTCACTATCGATCCCAGGATGATCTTTGATTTTCTTATATAAAATAAGTATGTATGTGTGTATATATATATATGTAGATGTATATGTGTGTTGTGTTTGTGTTTTATATATGTAAAAAACCATCTACATCTGCACGCAGATCAAAACAAAAATGTAGAATGAATTTATACTTTGCAACAACAGTACAAAAGATTTTTGAACAGTCTAATATCAAAATCCATACCTCAAAATAGGGATATTTTGTGCATAAATTTACAAACAGCTGATTTAAGAGAAAAATACCAAAGATGCTATGGCTCTGTAAAGTGAACTAGTGCAACATCAAATTCTTAGATCTACCGTTAAATAAAATCATTTCACTAAGTACCCATTTTTAAATGAGGTTATTTATTTAAAACCTGAGCAGTAGCAGATCTGCACAACTGCAGGGAGTTGTCTCTGTGTTTAAGGCTCTCTAGCCTCTCGCAAATCTGCCGTGACTGTGCATTTACCTGAATTTAGCACTAAGTGTAGCACTAGTAGTATCCAATATCCAAGCAGTAGTATCCCTTAAGAGAAAAGGTAGATGGCCAGCTGCTATTCTCCTGAGCCCGAAAGGAGTGAGACAGGAGCGGGACAGTGGAAAATAGCTGAAATTACGAGTTTAACTCCTTCCTACATACTTGTGTCACTGAGTAAGGCTCAGTAGATTCAGTGGAAGGGGAGAGACCTGCTAGTAAGGGGATATGGCAGAATTCTGCGTAACTAGACTCGGTTTGGTGTGACTGAGCCAGAATGCCTTTTTCAGAACTCATCCTCTAACAGGGAAGCTACAGTTTAGATTTACACCTTGTGGAGGGAATCCCTCTAGCTATTGTTAAAGCAGTGATATACTTTACTGTGTTTGGAGATGCCAAAGAAGCTGGAACAATCTATGGTTTGGAGGAACTGTCAAGTTTATTTCTAACGGAGTATTCTGCATTTGACATGAGCCTCTGGCAAAAGTTTTGGGAAGTGAATGTGATATGAGGCAGGTAATGAGTGATCGTTCCACTGAGGTTTTCCTACTGCTTCTTTTGCTTAGCCACAGGAAAAGTACATACAACCTGGAAACACAGTGTGTCTAAACATTTTCAGAGGCAATATTTCATAGCAGAAGTGTAAAAAATATGAAGGAACCATCATAAAGTGTTTTGCCTTGTATGTATTTTCTTTGGCTGTCATTGGAAAAAAACGCATAAAATACATCATTTCATTCATATTTCAGCTGCAGACAGCAAACACAATGGATGAAAACAACATGATGATTCACAACATCTTCCTTGATGCATTTCACACCTGCTAACCAAGGTTGGTAATAAATTACAATAACTCAGCACATCAGACAGTTGGCAAGCAAACAGTTTTGCAAGCCCTTTCCAGATTTAAATTTATAACTTATTCGGGGCTAGCATTACCATATAGTTCAGTGATATTAACCTAATGTGTCTCTGATAGGTGTATGCGAGTGTGTACATATAGACAATCACACATACATGCATATATATATATGTAGAGTAATTCATGTGTGTAAATAAATGCACACAGAATCTTTTCCACATCAGTGAGTAACAGCCCTCAAAGAAAAAAATCTGAGGTGCAATCAGCTACTTGGGTTAAGATGAACCTGGTCAAAAACTTTGAAGAAAAACTGAAAATAAATGTTTCTTTTTATATTTAGCTTTATAATGGCAAACATTCTGAGCAAAACTAGAAAAAAATAACTCTTAAGGATTTAATTGTCACTTTCAAAAAATTAAGGGAAAATTGGAAATAAACCTAAGTGTTTCTGCTCATTTTTAGTCTTCCTTTTCTATACCTCCCAGGAAAAACAAAACCAAAACCACAAAGCCAAAGCCAAAAAGGAAGAGTCAGTCCCTTAAAAAGTAAAAAATAAATTGTGGACATTGATTTTCAAACATTTTAATTGATCAATTCCTATAAATGCACGTGATCAAAATTCCATTTTCCTAGATAAATGTGTGCTGTCTATTGGTTCTACCCCTCTCTGTATTCAGCGATATGGATCTGTAATCAGAGTTACATAGAAAGAGTATTGGTGTTCCCTGTCCTCATTATTGTGACAGACTGTTTCTAATCCCAGGTTAATGATTTTGCAGGATTTCTTTCAGTTTTGTTCATGAAGTAATATCAATTCTCTGTAATTGTAACTAAACTAATTTTAGCTTCTCGAATATCCACTCCAGTGTTGTCAAGGAAAAATTGATCATTATCACTTAAAATCTTTTAAAGTGGGAGGTGAAATTCATTTGTGATGGGAAGAATGGATACAGAATGAACTATTTTTAGGCCATGTCCATCATAGAACTTCCAAGATAATTTGAACATTTTAGCAAATAAAAATTAACTGTATTAGGAATTTCCTACGGGCAAATGAACTCATCAAAAATTAAGACAGGATGTCCTGACATCCCTTCAGTTAGGTTGGTGTAACAGAAATGCAAATCAAACCAGTATTTTTTGTAAAACCAAGGTTCTCTTCCTTATTTCCCTGAAAACTTATTTCACAAAATACAATAAAAGGTATTTTTATATTTTTTATATTCATTCATATGCAAAATTAGTTTCTTAATATGATTTATAAAATGTTTGCTTGGATTTTTTTTTAATAATACCATTATATACCAAAGTGAATTTATACAAACAATTTATAAGGACACAAATATGCTCCCGCACCTGGGCTAGGGCAGTTTTCAGTATCAATACAGATATTGTGTGGTGAATGGACTGGGGACAGCCCTGCAGGGGAGACTTGGGGATATTAGCTGACGAAAAGCTAGCTGTGAGCCAGCAGGGCCCACTTACATCCCAAACGCCAACTGTTGTCTCCTACAAAGACAGGCCGAGAGAGCTGGGGTTGTTCAGCCTGGAGAAGAGGCCACTGGGAAACCTTTATGGGGCCTTTCAACAGGTAAAGAGAGCTTGTAAGAAAGATGGAGAGAGACTTTTTACCAGGCTTGTAGTGTCAGGGCAAGGGGCACCATTTTTAAACTGAAAAAGTGTGGATTTAGATGGGACGTAAGGAGGAAATTTTTTTATGGCTAGGTTGGTGTGACCCTGGAACATGTCACCCAAAGAAATTATGGCTGCCCCATCCCTGGCCGTGTCCAAGGCCAGGTTGGATGGGGCTTGGAGCAACCTGGGCTGCTGGAAGGTGTCCCTGCCCACGGCAGGGGGGGTTGGACTCGATGATCTTTGAAGGTCCCTTCCAACCCAAACCATTCTGTGATTCTAGATGTCTTTGTATCTATACAAAAGGGCCCTCGGTTTTATTAACACAGGAGCACGCTCAGGATTATAGAATATGTATCACAAATGGCATTTTTCACTATGTAACATCCTTCTTACAGAAAGTCTTTGCATTACTATCAGTTTTAGTTGCTTGTAAATTGACGTTAATATTCTATTTAAGCTGTTTATATCTATTAATTTTATTTCTAGTTTGTATTTCTTCCATTTCGTCTTCCGATTATATTGAAACACTTTTCTGCTTTGTGCCTTATGTTCATGTCTCCCTTCCCATAATACCCTATGACTTCACATGGACAAAGTAACTCTGATGTCACTTTGCCGTGAATAAAGATTATAATACCATAAGTCTTACCTTTTAAAATTCACAAATTACATCAAAGCTCTCAAGGAAATCTTTTATACATTCAGAAAGCTCACTTCAATACTCCAAAGTCCCTGGACAAGTTTATTGAAGGAGTTTTATTAAGAGCTATTAGAAAAAAAAGAAAGATCTGTCTGGTCAAAGAAATCTTGGAGAAAAGCCCTCCTGTGAGTACAAAGAGGGCTTTATTTAATAAACTGACTATTAATAAATTAAAATTTGCCACTAGCAAGGTTGGGCCTATAAAACTGGCATCCATCTGCCCTCTCTTCTCCAGCTTAAAACCCCTGACATTTTCACTGATCTAAATACTGGGCTTGATTTATACAGTCTAATGGTAGACAGTGATTCTTCTCTGTCTACTTTTTTTTCGTCTCTGCAAAGTATCACTCCATTTCTCATTCTCACCTAGAGAACACAGAAATATTTCATCCGAAAACCCTTTAAAGTGTGCGTAACTGTCAACTGATGCTATGGGTACAGAACAAAAGCAGAGAATTTGTAGAGCATGTTAGTTTTGTAACTTCACTGCGCTCCCAGGTGATTTGTGCAAATAGTGTAGAGTTTAGAGAGTAGGAGTCTGACAGCTTTTTAGCACAGCTGAAATCTCTGGCAAACACATTTGCTGAACTTTCATTTTTCAACTAAATGCTTTGTCATCTCATAATAAGGACAAATCTAGTCTCATTTTTGAACTTGTCTCTTCAGGAGCTCTTTAAGAATTCTGCTGTGTGGTTAACTGTGAAATTTTATCTAGAATTATTGCTACTGGGGACAGAGGAATGAGGAAGCCAAAGCTGAGCTTTTTCCTTACGTATTTCAAGTGTATGTTAGAGGGGACAATCACAAATGTATGAAGTGGGATGTGTACGCTCCAGGGCTCATCAGCATCACTGTTACACAACACAAATGAAGTAGATTTAATGAATTTAAGATACGCACAGCCACAAACTGAGAGGTTTATAGCATCAGTCAGCATTCCTTTCACCAATCTATGGCAGATACAGAAGTAAGTGTGTGACCGATGAAGTGGAATTAAACATTAATTTGTATGACTTCAGCAGTGCATTTTATTTTCTTCAGTAACTGTGTAGGTGTTTTAATCATAGTTTTTATTTCAAATAACTAGTAGATAACTTGCCCAGTAATCTATGAATTCTCTTATGATGTTTAATTCTAATGGATTTTTAATTAATTTTTTTTTTTTTTTTAGTTTTTACAGTGAAAATTTTCCCAACAACAAAGTTAGTATAAACCAGAGAAGTGATGAAAAATGTATTGATGCTGATTTCAGTGTTACTGGAAATACTTCTTTTTTTGTGATAAAACAGTTTCCTGTGTTTATTCTCCAGAAACTTACATATATAGGTAATAAATAGTATAGTGGTTAAAAATGTATGATTTTTATAAAATCCAGATGAACATTCACAACATTCAGCTGTTCATACATCCTCTTTAGTTATTTGTACAATATGGAATAATGGGAATTTTTTTAACAGCTTTTGTTGCTGAGGTGACTAATGTACTGTTGCATATACTTCGCTAGACATGGGAACATGCTAAAATACCTCACAATTAGAGGAACCGTTCTTTTCTGCAATTCGTTGAATGTTCCTTTCTGCTGCCAAAAAATGAGCCTGTGAAGATGCCTTTTCTACATCACCATTCTGAATTACTTCTGGTTTGGTTAATGCATTATGAGATCAACTTACAATCTGTTTAAATCTGTCCCTCTGCATACAGTTGTGCATCACCACACCTAATCTTGTTTACATTACTTCTGTCAACAAAGCAGGTCTTACAAAGTTCAAGTCCTTTTGATGCCCCTGTGCTCCCTGTGCTACGTCAGCCAGAGTAATATCAGATGTTAAATGTGTGTAATTCCAATTAGCAAAAGGAACTATGATTTTTTCATGCTACACAGATGTAATCTTAATGTGCATTTTTAAAAATGTTTATTTTCCTGGCTATCTAGAAAATTGGCTCAAATATGTTGTTCAATTAATAACTTCATCAGAATAAAGAATGCACAATCACGTTGCTTTGTAATACATTTACAGCAAACCCCCCCCCCCGCTTTCAACTCTAATTTTGAAGAT
The DNA here is from genome assembly GCA_035590175.1 of Aviceda leuphotes. Taxonomy (NCBI): domain Eukaryota; kingdom Metazoa; phylum Chordata; class Aves; order Accipitriformes; family Accipitridae; genus Aviceda; species Aviceda leuphotes. Next base: position 1,581,981 of record JAVJGH010000008.1, on the reverse strand, counting down.
TCTTATAATTTTAATATTATATTGTGAAAATTATGGTTAAAAAGTCAGTTTCCAATGCCTTGTTTGTCTATGTATAAGAAGTACTGAGTTGCTAATGTATTGCATTATGTATTACTGAGTTGCTAATATATTGCATCATGTATACATATATGTGCTTGTGCGTTGCAACTTACAGGTAGAAAAAATAGAAAAAATATCGGTGTAGATTGCTTGCAGCGCAGAGGTGTGAGGGTTTAATTGTTAATAGATGTGAAATGTTGGAGGTCCACAGACGGTAGTTACTCCCAAAGTGCAAAATATTATCATTATTTTATATGTAGAAGACTATTATTCAATCTGATTACATGCATATTCTACCAGCCTCATGATTTGGTAATCAAACACTTTTTGAACTGGAAAGATTTGCAATGCATCTGTTAATATAATACAACCTACCGAGCTTGTAAGTTGTATACAAACACTTATGCATTATTCAGAATTTTTAATAAAAATGCTAGGCAACACAACTGCTTAGTGTAAACTCTAAAAAAATATGGATAGCAATGTAAACAACAAATGCTACACTACTTAGTTAGTTAGAATCAATAAAAGTAAGGGGGGTTTTATTAGTGTTTTAATCTCATTAAGGTTACCTCCACTCATAAGAACAACTGGCTTAGTCTGACAGCTTAATGAAGACGCCAGCAAGGGCCCCAGAAAAGGCTGTTGGTACTTCTGCTTTACGCCTGCACAGATGCTAGTCTGCCTTAAAGATAAAGGAAAATGAATTTCATTGACCTGGGCTCGGATTCCTCTTGCCAGACTTCAAATGCCTGAAAGTTAGGAGCCTAATCCTACGTGGAAAGAATGAGTCTAATCTCTGAAGAAATTTCATTCTCCCCATTGATTACAGGGGAAATGTTTATATTAAGGTGCGTGTCACAACATACTCTTCACAGGAAAAGCCAGCTGAAGGGCTTCTTGTCATTTTTTCTGGTACACGATTCAGTTCTGCACCTCTTTAATTTATTTAACATTGCGGGTTGTTAATGGATGTTATTACCCGTTTCGCCTATCAGTTTAAAAAGTCCTCCTGGCAAACAGAGCAACCCAATTTTTAGAGGCTTTTGTCACACAACGTACCATATCTTACTGTAGGATTTACAGCACATGATGCTCTGTTCAGAGTTTCCCTAGCTCTGTTGCAGGAAAAATGTTTGAAAAAACTTCTGGCAGAGGGAGGGTGTGTCTTCCATACTTCTACATATGAAGAACTATTGTAAGGCCAGTACCATTTTTCTTATTTTAATGAATTCCTTGTTCAGTGCTGGAAGAAATTCCTCAGATTTATTTTTAACATTCTAACATGAATGCTATACTGCATCTAAAATGGGCTTATTTCTAAGTCAGACTAATAAGTAATAAAGCACATGCCAAATTCAGACTGTTTTCTACCTCACGCAGCAGAGCATGCCTGAAAGAAATGTTTACCATTTTACAGAATTTAAAAGAATCTTAATACCAAAAGCAACGACAAATCAATTAATTTATGCAATAGAGGGTAAATCTGAAATATTTATAAGTGTGAACAGAATTAAGTGTAAATTTATCATGCTTTATCTTAAAATAGCTTCATTCAAGAAGCCATTTCTCTCACATGCAGTTCCCCAGAAAAAGCATAAAAAGCTTCAATAGTCATAAACAAGCAAATGGAGAGATGTAATTTGTATGCCAGTAGAGAAAACACCTAAGACATCATTCGATGTCGATGATTCTTGTTATAGTAAGGAAGAGAAAATAGCCAAAGGTGCTCTCTGATCCACTGAACAGCCACCTTTAAAGTTTTCTTTGGTTTTCTTTTTTCTCCTACACTATTTCTTGACCATCCTGAAATACAGTTCATATCCTCACATCCTTCCTGGCAATTTTTCAAAAGGAATATTTTAAGGAATGGATTTCTATTTGTTTCCCTTCTGAGAATGTACATACCATAGATTTCTGGGGAGGGCTCAGGGGGACAGTATTAAGTGGGGAAATGAAAAGCACAAATCCTCACTACTCGGAGTTAAGGAGAAATGAACATTTCCACTATTAAGAGTATATTTTATGTTTTCTAGAAGCAGCAGAGAATTCCAGAAAAATGTAGCCACTGAGTTATGAAGTATCTTGGAATGTGGATATTTTTCTCGTACCTCTCAGGAAAATTCTACGTGTCACGCTAAATTAATTTTACATGATCCAAAAGCAGTCCAACAATGTAAATAGTACCTTTATTGTCAATAATATGAAATTCATCGGAAAGTTAAAAAGAAAGTATATGCCTAAGTTTATCTATATGTGTACAGCCTGAGACCCTGGTGTCCCAGCTATCCATACCAAGGACCAGATCCCGTTTGCACGGATTTCTGTTAAATCCAGGGTATGTCTACATTGGGAAACAGAAGCGGAGGCTGCACAGTGGTGCACAATAACACCTGAGAGCTGAAAAGCGGACACAAGTCCCTGCCCCAACACTGAAGACTCACTTTTGGGCTCTTACTTCTTTCTGATTGCCCTTTCCTATGACTTTCTCTTTACGCTTTTGTATGATGGAATTCTGAATCTCCCATCAAATCCTTTAGGAAGGGTAGAAAAGCAGAGGGGGACAGGAAGGGAAAACGGCTTTAATTTATTTTGCAAACTATAATTCAAGCTTCTCTTTGAGGGTAGAGACTACATCTCTACAGTGCAGAAAACAGGATTCTTATTACGCTGGGAACTGGAAGGGTCCGCAGAGGCCATGCAGCACATCTCAACTCCCGAGCCACAGTTCACACAGACTTTAAGGAGCTTTCTACACCTTAAAGTAGAAATAGGGATTGTTAATTATTACTACATAATTATTATTTGGAATTGCAAGTATGAACCAAACTTTGTAATGTACGCACTTTCTGCTATTCCTTGAAATATTTTGTTAATGAACAGAAAATCCTATGTCATAAAGACATTAAATTATATTGCGTTTCAAGATCTATCTGCAATGCTGCTAAAACATTGGATATTTAGGCATGACTGTTTCCCCTACAGGCTACAAAGATCTCATCTCCGCTGACAGACAGTTTATTTTGCTTCTGTTGTTGGAGGAGGGTGGTTGAGGAAGGCAACACTAGTTTAGAATTAAAGTCTCAGTCCCGTTGGAACAAACTTAATTTACACAATGACTCCCTCACTTAGTGTAGAGTTTCTGATATTTAGAAATAGAAGGGAAAAACATTGTGACCTTCGATGTGGTTTTCCAGGATTGTATTGGATCTTTTTATTGATTCCTAGTACTTAACTAGCTGGTCTTTTTTGTTTTGACACTACAGAAATGTTCATTGCTAACGGTCCGCCTTAAGAGAACTGCTGGAGGTAACTGGGACAGAACGTCTTGGTCAGAGCTTGGACACTGCTAATCATAGCTCCATTCTCTTCTTTTTGCACTGTTGTAAGTCAGAAGTGACTGTATTGAATTCTATGGATTTCCACTAACATAAACAGGGTAATTTAAGTCCTATAATGTCATCACAAGAATAAGGCATTTTTTCATTGCCCCATGTGGAACAGCATTAACAAGGACGAGGGAAAAAACCCATCTGAATTGTTTAATTGCAAGAATAAAACTTCCTAGCAGCACAGACCCATTTTATTATTAAGAACAAGCCAACCTTAAAGCAAAACTTGAAGTTCTAATCAGTTCTAAACCTGTCCTGCCTTATGTAAACCACTTATTCAGAATGCACATTTAAAATTTAATCTAGCAGGCATTCTTAGCAAGCAAAGCTGTGCTGTACTCTACCTAGTTTTGAAAACTGCTGAGCACCCTCTTTTTCTACACTGAAGTTGAAAATGGCCCTTGATGTTCCCTGTTTTAACATTCCCTTTACAAGAAGAGATTAAAGTAGGTAGCGTGGCAAAGATTTAAACGGAGGATGTGAATTCCATTAGGGATCCCAAAATCTTAGAATATGTAAACAACAAAACACACCATCTAATCCCCTCCTGTCTGTGAATTGGTGAACTCAGCCCTCTGTATGACAGCTGTTTATCATAGCATAGAGATTTAGCAGCCTATTATGATCCAGTTATTACGAATCCACTTTTATTCTTGTTGATTGGCTCATTTTTTTATTTCCATTCTATTAAAGGAAGGCCAGTGTTTAAAAAAAAATTGCATGCTGCTCCTTTTAACAATTCACATGAATGCCTAAGTTTATTCATAAATAACTCTGACATTGGGAATACTAGGGTCTATATGTGCTAAAATTTTTTAGGTAATTTAAGAATACAAGGATTCTGAAAAAAGCCTCTAAGTCTTACACACAAACACACATGCATAAATATACACACACAAAACTCCATCACCATCCCATAAACCAGACATATTTCACTTTTTGCTTCTACTTACTACAATTAGCTAATATTAGACCTACATGATGCCCAGCTGTGAATAATTTTGAAATCTAATTCAGGGGAAACTTTAGGCATAAAAATCACAAAGGGTGAAGAACAATATTATGCAAAACAAACAAACAAACATGGCTATAAAAACCAATACTATGGGAATCACAGAAGGTACACTATCTATGGCCCAAAGGAAGAAAGAAAAAACTATTAATGTCTGAGCTGTATAAACAAAATTGAGAGGGATTTCTGGCTGCTTCTCACTTAGGCACATGTTAAACGAAGGCAGTCTCGGGAAAATGAAGTAGTGCTTGTATGAATGCATGAATATTTCTATTATTCATTTATTTCTCCTAATATAATGTTAAGGGGTTTTTAACGAAGATTTGTAGGCATCCTCATTCAGTCATTTTAAGTGCCATTTTATGCTTTCGAGTTCCTCTCAAGACAAATTTCCTCAAAGAGTGTAATCTCTACAGATGTAATGATCAGAGCTGGTTTTTCCCAGAGAGTAAGAGCCAACTAATCAGAGAAACCTAGAATTTGTCAGTCTCACCGGGTGAAAGTACCCCTAATTCAAGGCATACCAAAACAGGAATATGAGGACAATCAACTTTTATTTTTTTAATAGGGGAGTGTCCAGTCAGAACTGTCTTACTTTTCTACCACATGTTTAGGAAGATGTGCATTTTCATTTATGATGTTCTTCAAGACCTACAGAGAATTTTAAAAGCTTGTTATTTGCCTGTGCTGCAAGTGTTTGAGACAGTGAGAACTAGAAAGATGAGCCACAGTTAAAGAAGGAACTTTCTGCACCTAATAAGGAAGCCTTACTCTACGAAGCGTGACAAGCTAAACTCTCTCAACTTGGGCAATTTCATTTAATTTGATTTATTGTCAATTAACGTAAACCTTATATTACTGATTCAGGTATTGAGAAAAAAAGAATTTCCTTAGTTGTTTTCCTTCACCGCCCCTTGCCATTCCCTCTTGGCGGTGTCCCTGCCCGCAGGCTGGGGTCCCGGGGGACGCCCCTACCCTGGGATGTGTTCCCCGTGGTCACGGTCCCCTCGGAGCCGTCTCCTCCACCACGGAGAACCACCTCCCGAGGCGGGGGCTCCAGCCGGCCCTCCTGCCCCTCACAGCTGCTGCTTTTTTTTTCTTAAATACGTTCGAGCAGAGGCACCACAAGCTCCTCTGCCTGGCCGGAGTTCTGGCGTCCAGTTGGCTGGTTTTGATCTGTTTCACCGCCTCACGGGACGGTCTGGGACCGGCACGGGGCGCTTCGCGGCCTTCTCCCACAAAGCCCACCCCAGCAGCCCCCTGCTACCCAAACTCTGCCATTGGTGCCCAAAAGAAAAAGGCAAAACGTAACTACAACCGCACCCCCAGCCCCTGAATGGGACACGATGCCTTCCCATGTAGGCTGGGTGAAGCAGTGCAGAAACGTGACCGGTGACAAAATGTTTTGAATTTGGCCTCTGTGGAGACCCCGAGGTTGTGAACAGACAGGCTATTCATGGAATAAACAGATTGTGTTTGTTTGCAGCCTGCGGAGCCTGATGGGCTCAGGAAATGTGGGTTATGTCTACTAAACAAAGTCACTTTGCAACTTTCCGTTACAGATCCAGGTAATCTCTTGGAAAATCAGTAACACCTCTAACCCATACTTGCACCTCAGAAAGGGATTTGTGCCTATTCAAGCTCTTGCAAATGCATTCTTAAATGTTTTTGCACTCGGATGATTTTTTCCAGTGACAAATTCCTGCCAAATTAAATATTTCTGTGCTATATAGTGAGATGGGTGTTCAGAGCTAATTCCTAATCTGATCATTTCCAGGTTCTCAGTTTGATATGATTTATCTACCTGAAAGAAGCGGTATGGTTGTTATCAGCCACCACTAATGAACATATGAAAATGACACAGTATGTACTTCTACTGGCCACTCATGCAGTCTAAATATACTCGTATAAACCACTGCTACAGTTCTGGTACTCCTTGTGCCGTGCTGAAATGAAAAGTCGCTAACAGATATGAGTGTGCAGATTTAGCATAAAAGAATGTCTGTAAGCCAGCTGGACTAATGTTTGTGCACTGTAAGGAGGTCAAAGACCTTGTATGGTCTTAATAAATAGAATCAACTGACTTCATATGTATTTTGGCACTAATATGTGGCCTATGGCATCATTTCCTGAGGTTTAGTACAATATTAATAAAAAGGCTATTCCAGATTAGGTCCAAATCAGTGTTATGGTGGAGAACAGTTTTTTTCTTTGCTCAGTCAGGAGAAAAAAAATAAATTAAGCGGAATAAGGCACAGCTGCTTATGGCATTACTTTGAAATACCCACACAAACAGAAATCCTCAAGTTAAGTTGAAGCTTGCTTCATTTTATTTATTTCTCATTAGTTTGCTTTAAATCACTGACTTCTCCGGGAAGGAAAAAAAAGGAAAAGAAAAAAGAAACAAGTCCTGCCCAGGCTAGAGAGATGAATAAAGCACATGCCAACAATAAATCCAGGTTTAGCCTTTGGCTTTGGAACACCCTGAATTCATTATATTTGTTTGTGCAGCCACTGTTAATCTGTTGTGACAACAAATTAAAGTCTGATTTAAATTAAAGCAAATTACAAAATAATTAGATGCTTCTTGTCTCTCGTTCCACTTTCCAGCTCTTCACCCATTACTGGTCCAGGTTGGGGATTCACCACCTGCCATTTGATGCTTCAGAAGGTTTATCTGTTTGTTGGGCTTTCCTTTTGCCTTCACTGAATTATCCATTTTTTTTCACAGTATCATGTGGGGGACTTACACATCAACCACTGGTTGACCTGCTTTCCTTCACAGACTCTTACTCTAGATCTCAGAGGACAATATACCTCTTGATTTCTTCTTTAGCAGTCCTACGTACTTGTTCTACACCTTCATTAGCCATTTTTCTGAACATTTTTATGAGAGCTTCTCTGAAAGACATTATTTCAAACAACTTTTTTCCCCACTGTAATGCATTATATTTCAGTAACGAGCTGTGTTATGACTCAGTGTGTAGCACCCATGCCAACAGATGTGTTCCTCGTTGAAGACAGCCTATAATCTTGTCCTACTCAATATTTTATTTCATTTTTTCTCCTTGGTAAATGTCAAAGCCAACTTTGTATTTAAATGTGGAAGCATGAATACGGAAGTGGATATGGGAAGAGTAAGATGTTAAAATTCTATATCCAGGACAGTAAGTGTCATTCATTAACCAATAAAATGTGCACTTCCTCCCTATTTGAAGTATACAAGACATCTATGTTTAAATTAGGTTGTTTAAGACTTACTTTGAAAAACGGAAGGATCATATTTTTTCAAACCCTTTTTCACTCGGATGGGTTTTATAGACTTGAGTTTGTGTGTGCATCTGTGTGTGTGTGTGTATGAGTTTGTGACAGCTGAGGGAGGAAGGAAAATGAAGCTGCAATTTCAGCATTGATAGGTGAAAAATCTTACTTCTCTTCAGCTAAGGCAATGTCTTACACTCAATGTCTCTCTCTCTCTTTTTTTCTTTCTTTTTCTTTCTTTTTCCCCCCAATAAATAAATAATATTGGATTAAAAAGGTGGGGTTTAATTCCCTAAACTTGATTGCCTGGTGGGTTTTTATATGCCATAATGTATCTTGTTTTGCCTCCAGCTGCAAATGAATTCTAATATGTTTTTAAAGACATTTAGAAGTGAGAAGGAAGTGATGTTGCTAGTGGTAAAAAATATTAATTTTGAATTTTCAGTGTCTGCATTGTGAGCTGGTATTATTAACACATCAGCCAGTTTTGGAGTGACGTAGTTTTCGAAAAGTTGATTTCTAGCATTTTACAGTATTAAGGTATGACTTATTCTGACTTGCAGATGAAGTTAGGAGAATTAAAAAAATGTACAGAAAAATTAGGAAACTGCAGTAATCTTATGAATGATGCTTTTCAAATCATGAAAACTTGTTGAAACAGATGCAACACATTCCTTTTTTAATTCCCCAGATTATCATCAGACTTGAGATCACACATAATTATGGTATGTTCAGCAGCCCTGCTAATTCACTGGAGTTACAGTGAGGATTTCTAAAACGAACTCTTCTAAGACTTAAGCCTTGACTTGTAATTCAGACTGAAAATGGGAACAGAAAGATTTTTGTTACAGACTTGATTCTAGGCTTCTTGAGGAAATATGAAATACTGTGCAAGCTACTTAATATAAACAGCTTGTACATGTAGAGTACTATACTTTCTTGATTATTTTTCTTCTTTTTCAAAACTTACAAAAAAATGAAATAATTCTTAAGATATACCTGCAATGAAGAATTTTCAGTAAAATGCACAAAATTTGAGCCACCTTGATACTGGTTTCTGCAGTAGCACATTTCTTGAAATTACTCAGTTTGTGGAGAAGCGTGAGTTTAGGGATACTGGCTAATAAGTGATAAGGTGAAAAAACATCTCTCATCACTCACAAGGAGTGCACTTCTTAAGATTAATTAACAAATTGATTCATCAGTACTTACAAGGAATTGCTTCACAAAAACATTTTTATATGCCCTGGGAAAAAAATTACACTGAAAAGAAGCCAATATTGGATTTTCAGACATGTGCAATAAGTGAATTAAGGATTAGCAATAAACTACTCTCACACATGCATTTTAAATGTTCAAGTGAGTGAGCCATTCCATGGTGCTCTGAACAAATGAAGAATACAACTCTAGTTTTAAGTTACTAACTAGATAAATGGTTTTCACTCTCTAGCATTCCTAATTACGCTATGATTTCATCAATCCACCTGATAACTAGCAGCATTACTGGAGCAAAGCAAGCAGATTATTCCAGAAAACAGGAGAAATGAAAAACTTTCCTGGCCATAAATTTTCTTGTAACCCTCTCATAGCTTCTCATCTGTTTTCCACTTGATATGCCATCTCAATGGCTTCATATCTCCCAATAATGTACTGCAAAATGTAATTACTATCAGAGGAGACTGGAGTTGTTTGCTGGGTTAACTGATTTGAAGTCCAGCTCGATAGAAACAAACAAACCGAGATGCTCTTTGAGAAATTGTAATGAGATGTTATGGATTGGGTATCCCCCTGACATATCAGGAATAATAACAGCAATGCCAGCAGTTTATGATCCTAGCCCCATTTAACATTAAAGTTAATTCCTGGGTCACTCTCTCATAGATTAAGATAAATGATAAAGGATCATATTATGGAGAAGAGAAATATATGAAGTCATACATTAATAGATGGTGTTTTAAGCACTGTACAACTCATTTTCTGTTTAGTCACAGATTTTGTTGATGTGAGTGGAGAAAAGTAATTCAGAAGGTAAAGAAAAACCTGATTTCCTTTTTTTTTTTGGATCTATTGATTTGTGTGTATACTTCCACTAGGTAGAGGTGGAAGCAAATATGCTGCCAGAATGTTCATTGTGAGAGAAATTATGTTCTTGTCTCATAGCATTGTTTATAAAATAGAAATGGTTATGACTAGGTTTATAACAAGCAATCCTGCAGTAAACAGGCTGAATTTTAAATGGCAATATTGAAAATATTTTTAATCACCAAGTACTGGAATTTAGAACAGTTATTGGAGAGCACACTACATTAGTCTCACTGATCGGTGATTTGCTGCTGGCAAAAGATGAAGTTCTAAGGTACATACTAAAAGTAATAATAATAATAAAAATGCTTCTTTACAACTGGGCATATGCCCACTGGAATTAATAGAATTCTATTCAGTGAAATTAGTTTTCCTAGAGTTAAAAAGAAAAAGCATTTATTTCACATGTCCATCTTGCATATTTTATTCTTCTTAAAGAGTTCAAAATATGTTTAATTTAGAAAACAGACAAAATTTCACTTAAGTGCTTTGATGCACTCTTTCCAGAGCTCACAGGATACTACTGAGAAATTTCTCAGCTTACCTGAGTGCTCTTCATGTGAAGTATGAGATGGCTCTACTCTATTTGTCTTTATTAAAATACATCTGAAGTCATTACAGGAGATCAGTAAAACAGAATGAATTACAAAATGTCTGTGATGTTTCTGGTACTTTCTTATGTTTCTAATATTCTATATTGAACAGATCATTGACTAACCAGTTGTCTGAGAATTACTGTTCAGTAAGATAATGTTATGATAAAAGTTACATGCAGGAACGTCCAAAGAATCTAGGTATCGAATAAGATATCTTCTTTTTCTTTCGTGTAATGACTGAAGAAATAACATTAAACATTGAGATCCAGATTTGTCATCCATTTTATATCTTCCTTTTCTGTAAAATGAAATGATGTTCTGGGTCTGGAGACCGATGCTATTAGCTTGCAAGGTGCACTGTTGTTTCACAATGACACATGAGATGTCCTTCATTTGTGTTTACTGGTATTTTATACATGGCTGAAATTTCAGCACAAAGCATGGATGACTTTTCAAAAGCAGTTCTTATGGACAGAATGTTTAATTTCTATGCTGGAAACATTTCTATGTATTTTTCAGGTAGTTTGGCAGGCTGGTTTTACACTTCAAACCTTTTGACGATTTCAGTTCTACCTTGAATATAACTTGCTTCTTGATTTGTGGAAAGGGAAAGAGCTGTCCTTGCAAGTCAAGGAGCAGCAGCAGCATACTATAAGAAAAAATGTTGTATTGACAAAGCACCTTCTCTGGAGTATAAAATTATTTTCAGAACTCTGACACACAGCTTTGGCAAATTACAGTTTTTCACTTTTTACCTTAACAAAGTATACTAAAGTTGATTGAGATTTTCTCAGATAACATCACAGCAAGTGAGACAGAGAGGTTTTTGTTTTTTTCTAAAATAACCAATAAACCAGGAATAGGCTAATTGAGCTCCACCAGCTAATATATAATTATAAGACAAATAATTACAAAATTTATTACAGTTCAGTTTTACATGCACTGAAGTAGCAAAGCCTATGTAAAAAAATAGTGTGTATACAACATTAAAAGTTAATTAAAAAGTGACACTTTCCAATAAACTGAACATCTGTCTCCCCAAACTAATAAAAGTGTACCTACGGCTATGTTTTTAGAAAAAATGTAAACCACCATCTATTATATTATCTGTGTGACAAAAAATTCCCTCAGCATTATTTTTCTTTTTCACTTAGCTTATTGATTAAACCATCCTCAAGGAAGAGTTGGGGGGTTTGTTTGGCTTGGGGTTTTTTTTCAGTCCATGAATGCCAGTCACGCAAAATTGGTGGTAATTCAGATAAGAAAGATATTTTGACAACACTTATGACTCCAGCAATATTAATCACATTCATAGAACATTTAGTGATGGAGAACTGAGATAATTTTAGACTTCTGCACTGCTTTTTCTTCAGGAAAAAACCCAGAGCACGTCACAAATTTTGATGCAAGAATCACTTTATCCAGTTGTGATATTTAATCCCTGCTTGGCAGCCTCTGCAGTTCGTGGAGACCTCAAAGGGAAGTTCAGTCAACGGTCACAGAGATCAGGGAACGTCCCCAAACCAACCGGTACAAAACATTGAATCCACCCCAGAGTTCGGAGCACTGGTACCTTAGTGGGGAAATGATGTTTTTCCTTTCCATCGGGATTCAGAGTCTGGAGTTCTGTCTTGAGGGCAGTCACCCTTGAAAGGATGGATTATTCTTGAGTGAAAGTAAGCATGTTTTCTTTTTTCCTGGTTTTATCACAAGTATGGCAGTGATGTTTGCCACTACTTGTATGAGGAGTCTGTAACTAAAATATTTGTCCACAAATGTTCGGTCCAAGATCAATGCCATCACTCCATTGCTCTCCCTTTCAGACCAGTGCACTAACCAGAAGTGTGTAAGCTATCAGCAAGAACTAACTGGGAGCTACAGTTCTAGATATTCATACTGAAACAATGTCAGGGGGGCGCAGGGGGTGGAACTGAATTACTTACATGTGGTAGCTTTTTTTTTTTTTTCCTTGCAAAAAGGGAGAAACTAGGATTCTTAATCAAATCTGAAATTAAGTGAGTGATTTTCAGGTAAGTTTTATTTTAAGTTCTTATATTTTAGTGGGATCTATACCCTTGTAAATGACAGATATTCATAGCTAATGTGTTCAGTGACTGAAAGGAGAAAACAAATTAACATGCATATCTAATATAACTATGTATAATTCATAGCATAAAGAACTGTGTTGCATAACTGATTTTATCGATAAAATCATTACATTTCCTTAGAAAAGTTAATGCTTCTAGCACATGAATTGGTTAATTTTAATCAAGATCATATCAGTCCACTCAAATCATATCAATCTTTCTCATTCTCATTCTTCTTTGTCCTTTTTTTTTTTCTTCTTTTTTCAAGGGTAGAAAAGAGCAGTGCGTTCCTTTTTACTAGATTAAACCACCACGGTCATGCAAGAGGTTCTGCAATAAATGTATTGGCACAAATGACACACAACATTTTAATGGTTAGTATTTAAAAAGAGGTATAAAACCCAATATAGTAAAATTAAAAGGCAAAAAAAATAAGCCTATTCTTTCAAAATAAAACTAAATATTTGTCTTTGAAAGTGCTGCTGGTTCAGCAGTCACCTGGAGCACACAGGCACTCAACACATTCCAAGACTGAATTGTCGATTTACGCGGCTGAATATAGACGGAAGATTTTTCAGTCCCATTTCTTGCTGCTTGGTTGTTCTTAATGTCTCCTTTGGGGCCAGCTGAGCTTTTGGAAGAAGAAAACAAAGGGAGGTTAGTGGCCAAGGCATGGCAGTCATGTTTGCAAGTTCAGAATAAAGCAGTGACAGCGATGGTGCGTTCTGTAGACGGGAGAGACGGGGCTGGAGCTCGGTCACGGACCCTTGCCTGGTGCTGAACTCAGCGTAAACCCTCTGCGGACAAACTTGCTACTGAAAATATCCAGATCCAAAGAACGGTTGCTTCCTGGGTTGAGAGAATTTGCTGTTTGTTTTGGAAATTTTATTGTGGAAATGTAGTTACAGGTTTGTTTCTAGTTTTGATTTAGATTTTGATTTAAACTAGCAAGGCAGCGTGGCTTTAAGTATGTAACAAGGATTAGTTCACCCTTATGATCCTCTGAGAGTTAATGTGGGAAGAGTGCTTTTGAAATCAAATTCTCTCCAGCAACTTCAATCAATCACTTTAAAGCGCTTTTATTTATAAACTACATTTTGTTTTCCTCCTGTAGGCAAACGAAAGAAAAATCTGTTGGAGACTAAAGAAGTTTGTGAGCCTGCCTTTTCTTATTAAGAACTCGCTTCCAAAGTTACTCATAATATCTTTCCTTCCCTTTCCTCCATCCTCAAAGAAGCAAAGAAAGAAGGATATAGTTGGATGTAGGAGGCATCCAAGTAACAAAAGTTGCCAGACCAAGGAGAAAGCACAACAGACTGTAAATAGGCAGGACATTCTCCCAAATACACAAGACAAAAGAAAATAAGCAGCACCAGGAGCAGAGGAGACACACCACCCCCACCCCCCTTTCTGAAAGGGAGGCAAAAGCGGCCTAAGTGAGGAAAGTCAAGGAAGAAAGACAAGACCACTTCAGTTCCAGTTTCTCTTGCCAGCAAGCTCTTAAGCTTCATCACCTCAGCCTTTGCCCCCAAGGACGACCAAGGATCTCCTCCACCAGCGCTGGGTGTACAGCATCAGCTCTGCGGTGTTGCATACCCACAACTAGTTTGGAACACGACTGTTAAACACCAGCAGGTTTGTACAAGGTGGTTACTATTGTGTAAGAACTGGACGTAGCATGAAGTGAGTTTTTAATGACTAAATTTAGTAAAGTTTCGTTTTTAAGATTAAATCTGGCCTGATTCCTCTCTTAATAAACCCATCCTCAGCCTGAGGTAAGCTGGTCATATTGAGTTAAACTCCATAATGTTGATTGTGCCTAGTAGAGTGTCTTGAAGTTTATGGAATCATGGTATCTATCCCTGAAACTTTTTGAATGCTTCAAAGGAAGAGCTGTCCTCCCTGGCTTCATTGATGTCTTATTTTTGGTAAGCAAGTGACGTGCTTTGCGACCACTTATGTCACGCTAGTAAGCCTTTAGCTCTGGAAGCCATAAACCTAGAGTATATGCCAGCAGGGTTCTGATCCCAAGATTTATGAGACAGCTCAGTCTGAATGAATGCGAGGATGAGGAGGAAGTCAAGGGAGATTTCAATAGTTAGAGAAACTATAAAAATGAGAAAGCTGAGGTCAATGACTGTAAAGGAGGAATGCTGAAATCTGGGGACAGAGAAGCAAGATTTTTCAAGAAATAATGGAAATAGAAATACTCATGTGCTGTAAAATGGGAGTGGTGTGGGCAGACTTGCAAATAGCTCCTCTCTCTTAAAACCAGAACCAGGCCTATGTGATTTAACATGCTAAATGTTTTATTCTGCTTATCCGTGTTCTGATGAAAGGAGTACCTGCCAGCCTCACAGAGATAATGTACTTGGATTTAGGAGCTAATAATTAAAAAAAAAAAACAAAAAAAAAACCCCACCAAATGTGACTTGCAATCTGAATGCATTTCTTACTGCTGTTCTGTAAGAGCTGACCTTAAAGCTGGTATAGGTAGAGTTGCTTGAGAACAAACACTAGACAGGGCAGCTGAGGGGAATGAAGCCACTAAATCTCCTCTCTAAACCATGTAGAAGACCGTGTTCTGGTCTTGGTTGAAGAGGCCTGGATTTCTAAACAACATCATCCCCAAGGAAGAGCTATTAGACTACGTTACTGTCCAGTAAGTTGCCCGAGCTCTGCATTATAAAAGTGGTAGTTCTTTACGCAGATACAGACTCCACTGGATGTCAGTTGGATCGTACATGGATACCCTCCAAGCACTATTGGGGAAGATGTGTCCAGCAAAGTCACGGATGTCTTTGGCAATTCTGTGGTGCCCAAGAACTAGTAAATACTGTATTATAATTACTCCAAGAAAAACATTTTTCCTCTGAGTTCATTGGCCACTCCAAAGGGATGGATGGATGCCAGTGGGTGATGATAACCCTCTAAGAAACAAGAATGGGAGGCATAAAAAGGGTCTGTTGACACTATTGGGCCATGCCAGCGCCTTTCTCTCTCTAGTGATTTACTGCCTGTAAATTAAAATGTTTCCAATAGCGACTCCTTCCTTGTGGGAGTTTCAAAAGTGTTTATTAACATGGAAGATCAGGTAGTCTCACTAGTGTCTGACACATTCTTCCCTCCAAATTTCTTCCCATGGCTTCATATTTTTATATTGACATGTATTTTGAAAATCAGATGCTTCGTAAAGGAAGGGAGGATAGAGGCCTAGGAACGTCTCAGTCCATCACTTCTTAGCTCGTTTAAGACCTCTAAAGGTGGGAGGGCTGGTCTGCAGAAGGTCCTGGCTAACATTTGGTCCAAGGGAAGGACAGCAGCTGCAGCAGGAGCCACAGGCGGCCTGCGCTTGCGGGCGAAGCTCGGCGTGGAAGCTGAGCTACTGCCACAGGTCCTTCAGAAAGCGCACTGGGGGCTTGTTAGGTGAACCCTGGCAAGAAAAGACAAATGCAGCTCGCATGCCAGGAGGAAGAATCGCAGTTAAGTTAAAAAGCGGTGTTAGCTGAAAAAACTAAGTTCACTCCCGTGAAAGCGCGGCGTGGATACGACTTGTGAAAGGCAGAGACGACCAAAGGCCAGCACGTACAACCGACGAGCTCGAGCGAGCTGAACCCCGAGCCCATGGGTTATTCCGCGTATCTCACTCCGTGCCGCATCTTTGTACGCTTCGTCACTGTAAACTGGTCCAGTATGTATAGTGTACCCTGCAGCTTCTCTGACTAATCTCAACGTGTTGGAGGCAGAGAGAATACTTTCGACCATAAAAGTAATCTGTTAAAAAAAAGATAAAAATTTGAAGAGATAATTCATTCTGTTATTTAACAAAAGAAAGGATTGTTTTATGGTTATCCTGTATAGATAAACTTCAGTATTTCTTTAGACAGCTAATGCTAATATATTTACAAGTATGCCTTTCATTCTACATGATGATTATAGGGAGAAAATTTTATTTATTAGCCACATATAAAAGCCTTGTAAATATCTAAGCAACAAACTGTTTTGAACAGAATGCTAAATAAAATGAATTAGTATTTTGCATGGTGCAAAATCATATTATATTTATTCATCTATTCCAAACATGCTTGAAATTATGAATCTTTTACTATTGGTCACTCATTGTCTTGTTTTGTGTTTTGTTTCTTTTTTTTTGTAAAAAGAAAAACATGTTCTAAATGAGTTGAAATAAACAGGGAAAGTCATTGAGTGAAATAAGATTAGGATTATCTCTTAATGCATGCATTATTTCTAATGAGATGACACCATTATTTGTCTTACTTTATCAAGTCAGAGTATTATTACTTCTCAGTTGAACATCCTGGTAGGAAACCAGATGTATCTGTTACAGTGGGAGATAGTGCAGCCTGGTTTACAAATCCATATACAAGAAGTAATGAGAACAGAAAATGGTTCAACAGAAAATTCGTGGGGTTTTGGGGGGGCTGGTTGTGATGTTTTGTTTTATTTTGTTTTGGGTTTTGTTTTGTTTTGTTTTTAAATCAATGTTGTGGCTAAAAAATTCCTTTCACTTGCAATTTTTCTTCTAGTTTTGAAGTCTTAAAATAATATACCTAAAGGCTTTTTTTCCTAACATGTCCGTGACATATATTATGCGAATAAATATTGACAAATATAGGCAAACTTGGACCAAAACTATTTTTCACTTTTCTACTGTACTTAAAAATATTTCATTCTTATTATTGACTAACATGACAGACCTAGCCCTGATGTTAAGAAATAATGATAGGTTGGTTGGTTGGTTTGTTTTTCCTATGTAAACCAGCAGGTTCTGTGCAAGTATTTTAAGTACATACATCCCATGCAAATTATCTTCCTGAGCCAGTAGCAGCTTTTATATTATTATAGAGAAGCTTTATCTTTTATAGTCAGGATTTTCTTATCTATTTTTTCTTAAGTTCTCTGTTCTCATATGCTTCAAATATTGCTTGCTGTCAGAACCAATAGTAACAGAGGCTAAAGTTTTGGAAGGTGGAATTGTCGGTGCAGCTTTGCCCCTTTTTTCTTCGGTTGGCTATATTAGGCAACAAATTATTGCAATGAAATTACTATTGATCTCTCTGCAGGATGCTTCATACCAGAACGAGATTGGGAGAGGTTATAGTCTGTGGCATGTCTTCCTTGGCTTGGATGTATACAAACTAGAACACAATAGAGATATTATTTGGATTTTTTTTCCACTGCTCAGCATTCCTTAAATTTGGGGAAAGAAGGACAGTGTATGCTTACACGTGTATTCACACAGTTTGGGTATTTTTTATTCATTATTCAGCTTTCTTCCCTTCGGTGAATAAGGAAAATAGGAGTTATGGAATCACAAACTTGTATAAGAAGAAGAGTACTTTTTCCTCTATTTTACTTATTTCAAAGATTAAATGGAAGGACTCTCACCCCACTCCTTAAGCCCAAAAACCAAACGGATCTGGTGAGACTTTATTTCTTGCCCCTTCACATTGCCTCTAATGGAAACCATAGCTTGTGCAAAATAATCTCTTAATTTGCTTTTCTCCTGAAAATCAACCTTAATACAATAGAAATTACATTCATAAAATGGGAAATACAAGAAAAATAATTTTTATTACATACTTCCACTCTGTAACTCCTGACTGTAAGTAATCAAACTGCAGGAAAGAAACACAACAGCTTGGTTGTTCCATTTTCTGAGATCAAGAGAGCTGAAGCAATAGCCAAGTTAACAGATACAATTTGATAGATTTTTTCATGCTTTCCATGACGATTAGTAGAAAGAATAAAGAGAGTTCTTTCTCTTCCCTCCCTACTGCAGACAGTGAGAAGATCACCCCCCCCCACAGGAAGCTGCGGGAGGTTAACTCCCTCCCAAAAAATGACATGGAAAAGCTGTGCCCGCTCACTACATCCCCTGAA
>JAVJGH010000008.1:1547718-1558215 GCA_035590175.1 Aviceda leuphotes | reverse complement strand
ATGACAAAGTGTTTTTTAAAACTTGCTACCCTATCCTTCTTCAAATACTTCTATTATTAAAGTTCTGTTTATAATGTTGAATTTTTTTTTTTTTAATGGTTTTTTTTCCATGAATAAATGTGCCTTCAGAATAAGTTATGGACTATTGAAATACTGTAAATGAAGCTTTAAAATGGAGACCTGAATAGAGAATTAATACAAGCAATTTCTATCCCCGAAGACAGTTTTCAAGCCATTTCTTTCTGTCCACCTTGCACAAAACCTACAGAAAGTGGTATTTATATGCTGTACTTCATTGCACTCTCACAGCGCCTTTTCTCTTTCTAAATTAACTTCTAACTTAACGTTCCCTCACACCCTTGTCAGAGGAAATCCACAAATACATTTCTTTAAATCTCCGGTCTTTCGGAGCGGTGAGGGTCATCCGTGGGGTGTCTCCAGCAGACAACTGTTGGTGTGGCGGAGTTCTGGCCAGCACAGCCCGCCGGGATAACGGGAGCCCCAACGCCAGAATAACCTGGCACCGAGACTTACCACTACCATTTCTGATATGGTGGCAGTTTCCAATATGGCTTGACATACAGCATTTGATAGGAATTCCAAATATACCTAAGTGATTTGAAGTAAATTGCTGGGACTTTGGAATCGCAGGTTCTTATCTGTATCTGCTGCAGTCTGATTAAGCAATATTGGATTTTTTTGTAGCGACGCAAAGGTCTCTAAGTGTTATGTCAGCTCTGCTAAATTTACAAACATGGTCCTAAAAACAGCTCTAAAAATGAGGTGTAAAACCAGGTCATCTGCCTACTCGACCGGTTTTCTGAGACTTGCCTGCCCAAGTACAAAAATACAACAGTTACATTTTCAGTTTGAGTAGTAACTCTACTAATGCTAGAGAAACTCTTTTAATATGTAGTGGGTGAAGATGCTGCATTGGCGCAGGCAGCGTATTAACAAAATGTCCTAAAATAAAAGCAGAGCACTGAGACTTGTTTTGTGTAATCTAAAACTAAGGTAGCGTTCAAAAAGCAAGAGATTTTGGGGAAAAGAGGAAGTGAGAAGTTAAAATTGTATAAATTTTTCTGTTACAGTCATCTTCCTAGAGGCTTCCTCACCTGCTGAGGTGACGCCTGTGCCATGGATGCCTTTGAGCCAGAGGAAGAGCTGAGCACATGTGTGTGTGTTTAGAATTCTTTCACATGCAATTTGCATATATAGGACAGGTTGTCATTACTGAAATAAGGTACATCCCCCTCCTACACATTCCCACTTTAAGTATTACCTATGAATATTTATGTAGCATTGTGTTTTACAGGTTCATATAGAAATATTGAAATTATTGAAGAGAGATAAAATACTAATTAGTTCTCTTTCATATTTAGAATTCTATGTTAGACAATGGAGGCTTAAAAATCTTTTTTTAAACTATTGGATATAAAGATATATGTGCAGCAGACATGATTAAAATGAAGGCAGAGAAATGCAGCAGAAGCGGAACTTCTGAACAGAGTTTTATGTGGAACAGGCAGAGTTTTATGCTGGTAGCTACAGCTTCTTTACTTTAAACCTTGGGCAGCAGTTGCATTAAATTAGGTCATGACTGGAAACCTCGTACAAAAGCATCATCAGTTCTGCCTCAGAGAGGTTCTACTCCTTTACCCCCTATGACAGATGATCTCTGGTGTTGCTTTTTTTAGTACAATTTAATATTTTTCCCTTGGCTTCTTTGTGAGTTTATGCATATTTGTCTGAAGTTCCACGGAGTAGAAACTTCCAGATTTCTAATATCAGAAGAGGTGAGCCACTGTTTCTAGTAATATTATCATTCAAAGAATTTAAAATTGAGGACAATAATTTCATCTGTAACATTAACTTCTAACAGCCTAAAGGTATAGCGCTTTTTTGTGTGACAAGTTAATTGTAAAAGTGCTATTTGTGACATCTCTTTAATTTCCTTTGACTTATCCTGTATCTTAAAAGTTTTTCTAACTTCTCACTGTGAAGTTGTTTCCAATGAGAAAGTGGCATATTACATACCTTTGGTCACATTGTACAATAATCCCACCTATATTAAATAGCCTTAGATCCAATATAACCAGTCTACCATAGCATGACAAACTTTCCAGGGTGTTATGACCCTGGAGTTATTAGATCAGCTCATAAAGCTGGAAGAAAGCATGGCAAGTTTTTGGGCACGCCAACCATTTTTAATTCTTATACCTGCAAATTTATTAAAATAATCAACACTACTCCTATTTTAACAATGAATCTGGGAAGTGTCTAAGCACTCCAATACTCCCAGAACAAAAAAAGAAATTAGTCATTAAAAAAAAAAAAAAAAACCACCAAAAAAAAGGGTTATCTTTAGTGTATATTTAGCAACCTTTTCTTCTTGGTTTCTTCAGTGACTTGTGCTTTTCAGTTTTTCTCTATGATTAATTGTCTTTTAATATACAGACTGATCATGTAGCCACAGGACTCCAAAACCTGAAGCAATTATTTTCAGATATAAAATAAATTTGAAAACATGGTGAACCTGATCATTCCATTTAAAGTAAATATTACAATATTTAGCATTGAAATTAAAAATCAGTAACTATAAGCACTGAGGAAAAAAACCTTCAGAAATTACAAAGCATTTCTTTGACTGGGTTAAGTAGAACTAACAAAGCCCACATCTATTTCAGTAAAAGAAAATGGGCAACCACAGGCAATCACAAACATGAAAAAAATACGTTCTCATCAGTTCAACAAGACTTTTTTCCATTTCACAGAGTCTACTTCAGTCATAAAGATTGGTTGTTTCCTGGGGAAAACCTTCACATTTTGCATCTTTTTGTGGGCATAAAGATGGGACATCATTTGGTCACTCACTGTAAGTTGCCTGTATCATTTTTCAGTCTTGGAAAGTCATTTTTTAGCTCACAGGTGTTTATACTGCTCTATCTCCAGCTGTCATATTCTCAGGTACTGTTCAGGTTCCTATATCTACATCTTCCACATGCCAGATCTGTCTTGCACCTCTCTTGCAGAACCACTTTGTATGCCAGACTCAGGATTTTCTTTTCTTTTCTTTTTCTTTTCCCTTTCCTTTCCTTTCCTTTATTTTATTTTATTTTTTTAATCAGAGAATGATAACTGTGATGAACCGTTTTGAAGATGCAGTTGTGTAGATGCTTGTACTGATTCACCTGACAAAGTAACTCAATTTGTTGCACATCCCGTTGCTGCTCTATAGTTTTGTTGGTTATTACTGGAGTACCTCGGTGTACACAACTTTGGATCCTTTAACTAAAGGTATACAATTCCCTTACAGGCATCATGTGAATTACCCATTTCTGAGTAATTAAGGCAGTAGTTGTTATAGCTTCCAATATAAATATGAGAAACTACAGATCATATAGACTGATCTGAAGTCTAGAATATTTGAGTAATATGAGCAAGTTCATCCCCTGTCATAATTCAGCCTTCCATCTTCAGTCCCTAAGATGAGACATTCCGTGGCTGGGAGAAAATGAAGGATACATCCTCGTGGCATGTTCTGCTCTCGTGACTGGAATAATTCAGTGGCAGATTGTAGATAATAAAGATCCCATTGAGCTGATCACACCAAGGTTCCTCATGCCACCTAAAATACTTTAGTTTATCAGAGCTATCCACGTGGGACTGGCAGGTATTTCAGGAGAGGAGACTTATATTGCGAGCTGGATACCAGAGAGGATATTCTAGAGCATCTCATATGGCAACAGACGCTACTGTGAAGCAACTCAAACCTTTAATTTCACTGGATCATAATGGAAGCACGGACATCTAGCAGGAGCCACATAGAAGCTTCATCCCGAGCATAGTGCCCTCCCCGTCCCCAAACACCACTATGGTACAAATCTGCCATAGTTACCGAGTCACATCTCTGCAAACCACGATCTCAGTTATCCTAGGGCTCCTCGAGCGGCTCCAGATGCATATAGAAATATAGGCAACCCAGCTGAGTCCCAGCCTCCACCAACTGTAACAGGAACCCAGGCACTTAGCTTGCATACAGAAGGCAATTTTTAGATGTCCACAGGATGCAGCTGAATATCACCCAAAAATATCAGAACCAGGACTTCCCTCCATACCTCAGGATAACCCCTTCGATGATATAAACACAGATTATACTTTACTCCTAGAATTGTCCTTTGCATTGTGGGTAATAAATAGCAATCACGTGAGACTCAACTGGTAAGAATTCCAGTAAAGCAAAGAAAAATGCTGGTAAAGAGAAGAAAAACAAGATGAGTTTTTTTCCTAAGTTGTAGTTTAAATGCTTCAAAGACAAAGAACGTGTATAGCCAGCTTCTCCCAGAGCTTTGCCAAGAAATGCTGACTGTACAGCTGGACTGATCCAGATTGACATCAGTGGTAGGAGAGTCCAATAGAAGCTTTCAAAAAACAAGATATTCTTGGCAATAAAACTAAAAATATGACTAGTTATACCAGTTCTGATATAAAATTGGCAGGCGTTCTTCACATTTTTTAAAGGCATTATCAGCTGAAAGCAATCCAAATGGTGATGAGCAAAAAGAGAACACCTGCTTTTCGTTGATAAACACATACTGCTCGAGACATGAGTTCCTGGATAAAGCCACACATGTGTGCTTCTGTAATAACTGTCTGTTTAAGAAATGTCTGGGAAAAGAAAGTAAAGAACAATCAGAACAACATGACTACATTAAAAAGAGACTTTCATGCCGACTATACATTAAGAGGATAATATGTCTTGCCATTTTTAATCATTCTCAACAATAGCTGTTTCTACAAGGCTTCCTTCCTCAGCTCAGCTGCCCCTCCTACTTTGCTATTCAGCAAGGCTTGATCTGTATCAAGTTATTTTGGGGAAAAAAAAAAAGGTAGAAAAGAATAATGTTACCAGTCATGTAAATTAAGTACTTCAACATTATAGTGACTATGTTCCTTTGTCAAACACTATTCCAATTAGATCCTAGTCTGAAATAATACGTGAGGACCTTAAACCATAAACTAATATCCACTATTAAAAGCAAGTGAAAAGATTACAGATATCTGGAACATTTATTGCAAAAGTTGTCTAGATCTCTTTTTTCTTTCAAAATTTGCCAGCAATTGAATATGTGAATCCTATTCAATGTACTATTGAATACTGAGATGAATATTTACCAAAACATATGAAAAGCAGCTTAGGTAAAAAATATTACTCTTCACAGCTGAACTCATGCACACCGATTATTTTGCCCTCAAACTTAAGAGATGACATATGGTGATTAAAATAAATATGAAAAGTTGTACTAAATTATGCATTATGCCTTAAAATATTAGCTGAATTTCAATAAATAATCATAATTTTAAAAGGATAAGAACAAGTATAATTTAAAAGAGGCAGGTACAAAATATATTCCATTTTTCTAGGATAGAACAAAAAGATGTTTTTAGTACTTGTTATCAGTACACGCCTGATCCGTCAGGCATGATTTGCCCTTGGTGAAGCCACGTTGGCTGTCTCCAGTTACCTCCTGGTCTTCCATATGCCTTGACACACCTTCCAGGAGGTTCTGTTCCATGATCTTTCTGGGCCCTGAGGTGAGGCTGACTGGCCACTGGTTCCCAGGGTCCTCCTTTGTGCCCGTTTCTAAAATGGGTGTGATCTTTCCCTTTTTCTAACCACTGGAGACTTCTCCTGACTGCCATGACTTTTCAAATAGCAGCTTAGGAACAACTCCTGCCCGTTCCCTCAGGACCCTGGGCTGAAGGATCAAAACAGCTCCTGCGGGCCTATTTGAATTGTCTTAGGAAAGGATGTATAATGCCATTAAAGCATTTGTTTCTCTCTGTAAAAGGAACTTTAAATGACCAGCTCAGCTCGTCTGTGCTGTAGACGTGTAAGTGTAGTCAGACGTACTTCACCTCCAATAGTAAAGTTATTATCAGTCCGTTACCAGTCACCCCTAACTGTTACCAATACACACGTATTTTACAAAGGTCTGAACAGGTCTGCTATGGACATTCAATGTTTTGGAAAACCCCTATGAAACTAAATCAGTAATTGGTCCATATTTGTACTTTCTGCCTTCACTGTAAGCAGAACCAGCACCATATATTGGTTAGAACGGTGTGAATACAACCTCCACATAGAGAACTTGTGCTCCGTATACTTTGCATTCATTTATTCCCTAGAGCATGAAAGCATACATCTATGAACATATAAGCCTGTCTAATGTAACTATAGATGTTCTCATTAACCATATAAATATTAATTTTACTTTTTTTAGTTTTATGACCTCAAGTAATTTGCGGTAATCATTAATGCAAGTTAATTAAAAGGATATAATATTTGGCAGAATGTTTAATTGTTTTACTTTTCAGTTCAATTTATGTCTCTATGATCTTACATTATACTTGAATAGTGAGTCAGAATTCATGATGTACCTAACTGTAACTTATACCATCCAATAGTTGATAGGCCTTCTTATGTTATTTTTTATTAATGTGCACTCCTGAGTAAATAAGACCAGTGTTTTCACAGTGAAGCTTTCTCTTGCCCTAATCCTTCTCTTCAAAAAATATGCATAAATCAAAATTCTTATATGTTTGAACTGCCCTGACTTAAATGAAATTCAGTATTTCAGCTGAAGAAGTATTATAGCTTTATAGAAATTAATTATACTGTTTCCTTCTTTTTTCCCATAGCAATCTTCATTTGTGCTAATTCATTTTGACATATACTCATCCTGTCAGTTCCAGTCCTCAAATGGATCACAGTGAAGGACCAGCAGTGTGGATTGACTCACACTGTCAGTATTAAACATCTTCTATTGTTCTTCTTTTTCTTACTTTGTCTACATTCTCTCAATGTCCTACTAACTCTTCTCTGATCTTGAGTGGTGTAAATAAAAAAATTATGTTGTCTGTAAACATACTCCTTTTTTCCCCCTATATTGGCCTTTCCAATATTGTAATATTCACTTAATACATTAAATTATAAGATAGTAATGAACAACTGTAGACACAACTATGAAACAAGGAAGTAACTATATCAGCTGAGTCTGTATAGTAATCATTGTATTACTTCTTTCCATTGAAATGCATTACTTTCCTTACTCAATTACAAAAAAAAAAAAGATATTGACTGAATCCAAGTCTCCATGTCTTCAGTCTGTGCTTCTAAGCTTGCACTTCGACATAGAGTTTGTGATCTGTACCAGGCTTTGCTCTTGGAACAAAATGATAGCACCAGACTTCCTTGACTGAACATCAGGAGGGACTTTCTGAAAGTCTGAAGTGATTATATTAACTATTCTTTTTTTCACAGTACTCTCGCTGACAAGCAGAAGATTCCAATGTGGAGGTTGTCAGATGCTTTTGATTGAATATGCTATTTGGGAGCCAAAACACTTCACAAACACATATTGCTTTTTTTTTTTTTTTTTTTTTTTTAATCCTCCTCCCATCCTTTCCTACTTCTATTCCCTTCCAAAGTAGATTTTTCAAGACAGTTCCCTTCAAAACATATTTACAGACATGGAAAATTTTTGTGAAATGGAATTGTTTTCTCCCAGCCATTGCATCTAGTAGATTAGAAAGGTACTGTTTTCTTTTTTTTTTTTTTTTTAACCTAAACCATGTTCTTCTGTAATCATGCTTTGTCTTTTCCACAATACAGTTGGAGGTATTATTTGGCTTTTCCTGTTTATGAAGAGATTATTCCAAGATTTGAATGAGCAGGGCAGAGCCCACTGTCACCACACCCATGCTCTCTTCCCCAGTAGTAGTCCTTGCATATCTGAGACAAGAACTTTCCCCAATTTTAGTATTATTTTTAAGCTATCTAGTATTTTTTATCAAACCTATACACACAATTCTATGGAATTTTAAATTCTTTTCTGATTATGAAAAGAAAGATTTTTTCTGTGAACACTGTCTTTACCTGTCATATGATAGGTTATAATACAGAGTAAAAGTGAAAATTTGCCCATTAAAGGATAAGTTTTGTTAATTTTGCAGAAATGACAAGAAATCTGTCTTTTTTCCTGTGAGTGTAGAAGAGAGGTGGGCTGCGGAATGAACCAGCAGTGTTAATACTCCAACACGACTGGGTGGAGAAGCAGCCTTTTAAGAACTATTAAGTCCGGCTCCTGAAAAGCTTGACAGCCCATGCTGACACGCTGTGGAGCTTGTCCTACCAGTTTATACTAACCTCAACTTACTTGGTCATTATAGAACACATAAGAAAGTTAAAACTGTCTGCAGTCATCAAAGAGGAGAACATAATATGCTCTAATCTTATTTAATTTTACCCTCAGCATCAGAATAACAGGCTACCTTGAGATGAATTCTGTAAATTTTTATTGCACTATTTTCAGCAATCTCTTGGTTTGTTCACTCTTGACAGGTAAATTGAAAGTTTTTAGTATTTAAAATATCACAGGAGCATGTATTTTTCAAATCAGATGAGTGGAATAAATTTACTTAGTTTAGACAGCTAGGGCTAGACTCACATAACTTACTCTGCAATGTGTGATCAATTACAAGGAAGATATAGAAGTCCTTATTTTAGTCTTACTTTTTTTTTTTTTTAACATAGATGTGATCCTAATGATTTTATTAGAGTCATATCTGATTTGAACTCATACAGAGAGAAAAAAATACATTTCAGGCTTTTTTCTTTTCTTCTTCTCTTCTCTTCTCTTCTCTTCTCTTCTCTTCTCTTCTCTTCTCTTGTCTTTTCTCTTTTCCTTTTTCTTTTCCCTTTTCTTTTCCCTTTCCTTTCCTTTCCTTTCCTTTCCTTTCCTTTTCCTTTTCCTTTTCCTTTTATTTTTTTTTTTACTTTTTAAATCATGGTTGTCTGAGATATTTATGCTGTCCTTTTGATATAAGAAACAATTCCTTAAAGCAATGGAGATTCAGATATAGCACTTTTCAGAGAGCCACTGGCAAAAGACGAGCAAAAATAAGAATGTCACTAGTACAGAAATTCCTTGTAATTTTCTCAAAAAAGTAGGAATAAAAGAGGGAGAAAATGCAGGAAAAAATCAAGCCTCGAGTCCTAATTTCAATATTATAATGAAACACAACTGCATTTCCACTATCAAAAAGAAGATGTTTAGTACTTTGCTATATTACTTCTACAGACTTGATCTATGGTCTGTTGCTCACCATGGCTTCCTTGCTACTCTGTGCTCTCTCCTTTTGGTCAAGCGTATTTTCGGTCCACTTCCTTACTTTCTAAGTTCTCCAGTGCACCTCAGTGGATTCTTTTTTTAAAGTACTGGTACTAAACTAATAAAAAGTACTATAAATAATAGTATAAATATGACGCTTATAAATTACTGCTGCAGATGTTCAAACTATTTATAGTAGACAAAATATGCAAATGATCAAGGAAAACTTGATTGGATAGATCAGTATCACCACTGAGGATACTGATTTTATAAGGAAATCAACTGAACATGCACCGAATTATATTTTTTAGCCGAAGATCTTTGCATCACTAAGATGAGATCGATATTGCTCCACTTCACAGTGGGCAGAGGGTACATTGCCTCTTCCTACCTGATGCCAAAGATTAAGGGGGTGATTTCTCTGAACGGCATCTTTGGAGGGCACTGGTTTCGGAACACAGTGTACTTATTTACGGACAGTGAGGATTCACAGATCCCCAGGATAATTAATACTGATTACATGCATTTATTTTTGCTGTTTCTCAGCTTTTAAACACTCACGATCTTCTGAGACTGTTCTGCCGTTTGCCTGGCAGTTTTCTGAAGATTTCCCGCTTCGCTCCTTCCAGCTTTGTGTGATGTTACTGAAGGACTTACTCGGCACAAAACCAGTCATTTAGGGAAAGGACTGGGTTATCAATCATTTGTAAGCCCTGCAGAAACCCATCCACGTATGGAAGAAACAGCCTCGACTAACAGAGAATCCCATCTCCCACCATTTTGCTAGGCTATTTTCTGTATTTGCTTTTTGTATTTCCTCCACTGTTACAATTTCTCCCCAGCAGCAGGCAGCCAACACCACAACTACCTTCTACTTCGGTGCTGCCAGGAATGCAGTCTTTTACAAACACTGTCTCATTGGAAAAAGAGGAAATACAGCTCTTTCTCAATCAAAAAATATCTGAAATCTCACTTTACTTATTCAGAAAATAGAGTTATTCTTAAGAAAATGTAGCTAGGAGTTCAATAGTTGATGAAAAAGTAAAATTGTTGCCACTAAAAAGAAAAGGGTAAGTAGAGTCAGTCTGTCCATCACAGCTTCAAGGAACTGGTTAGTAAAATTACAAAGTTGAAGTGCTGGATCTTTTCTTAAGTTAATGCTACATATTAGCAATTAATTTATAACAGAAGGCGTAGCTGGAGTCAAATTTCAACACAGCCATGAAACTACACAGCAATTGAAACATATATTTGAAAATCTTTGTCATAAATACGGTAGCTAAAGGAAGAGGGTAAAGCACAAAATAAACATGCTAAACGTTGA
>JAVJGH010000008.1:1519578-1530534 GCA_035590175.1 Aviceda leuphotes | reverse complement strand
ATCATTTCTCACTTCCTAATGAGAGTGAGACCTGGGGGGGGGGGGGGGATTGTTTTCAACTTTAAATGCATATCTTGAGCTTACTTTCTGATGCACTCCAATTTCCTCACTGAAATAAACAAACTTCATCACTGTAGTTAGAGGAAAGAAAAAACAAAACAAAACAACCACCACCCCAAACCACACAAAAACAACTGAACCCAAAAAGAAAGAGCATAATGAAGGTGGAAGATAGCATCTGGAAGTGAAAGACAGGTATGTTTGGGGGAAAGAAATAGGCAGGACAAGAAAAGTAACCGACTCCTTAAACAACAAGCTCCGTGACAGTAGCTCATGTGTACTGGTTTATCGATGTGTCCTTCGAATATTCAAAGAATCTGGCGGGAGAGGAGGTTTAAGGGTTTGCACTTTTCTGTTTTATTTCCAGGGAACGCCGGCGAATCCATGCGACCTCTGCGAACACTTAGCATGGAAACCAGGTGCTGCCCAGGGAAAGACCCATCCTGCACGACCAGGCTGACGCTGCGCGCCACGGCAGCCGACGAGCTGGCCTGGGGAGGCCCGTCCGTGAGACGAAACGGCTCAAAATAATCCTTGGAGGACATATTAATGCAGACTCAGCATTTCCCCGATCACGTGCACCTGACCACCAGTCAGCTCACGCGCTGGAAGACCTCCCCTTGAAAGTGGAAGAGAGCAATTGGACTAACCTAAGAATGCTCAGAGAGCATTAATAGTGACAGTTTCCCAGTAAGGTAAGATTTCCACCTTAAATTAGCAAACACTTGATTGATTTATATAAAATACCAAGTCACAGAGTCCCATACAAACACTATTCATCTTACTAACTGTATTTAGTTGAGATTTTTTTAAAAAATAAATTGATATTATGGTTTGTGTCGTTTCACGCAGCTGTCCCTCCTCCCTCAAAACCCCTCCCCATCTAATCCATAGACACTAAAGAGAAACGATCCAAAGAAAAATTGGGGGATTAAATTGTCCAATTATGTTGTCATGTGGGACATGATCAAAGATATATATTGAAGTTTTAATACATGCAAACACAAGACAGTTTGTAACAAATTAAGAGGAACATGAATGTTAAAAAAATGCAAATAAAGCTAGACTTTAAGTCTCAATATACATATGATTTCAGTACAAGTAAAGTATACTTACTTATACTTATACATTACTTTGTTTCTACTGTCTGCCTGTCCTCCGATTTTCAGTGTGCTACTTTGGCCCACCGCACATTTTCTCACACTTCTGTTACAAATTTTAGCCTTAAATATTTAGAAAAAGAGAGGAATAACAGAGGAGACAAAAAATATTTAAAATAAACTATTTCCTCCTTTTCTTATGTGCAGACTTTTAAATATATCAGTCTGCTATATATAATTAAGACAGGTTTAAATAGTATGTTACATTCTCTACATATCCCAAAATCCCTTGTGAATTGTGTGTTTCACAAGGACCATATCCAGAATCAGACAATGTATAAAATATGCTGATAATCCATCATCTATGCTCTACCAGCCTAGTAAATGCTGTATTTAGAAAAGTAATATATGTTGAATAGAGTAAGCAGAAATATGCAGGTTATTAAATCAGCCATTAAATAGCATTTAAAACGTATTTATTTTATACATCATACAATCTAACCATTTTAATTAATTGGTTTTTAATAAACACTTACATAGTGCTTGCCATAATGTCATTTAAATGCCTATTTGTAAGTAAATAACCATTACCAATTTACATCTGTAAAGTAGGGCCCCGATCCTACAAGTGGAACCTCACGGATTCTGGTACCACGCTGTCTTCAGTAGGACGCCGTGGAAAACACAGGAGAGCTCACAAAACTCCAAAGGAAAAAAAAAAAACAAAAAAAAACCCCAAAACCAAAACAATTTCCGAGCGGAGCGTGTGCTTCCACCCGCATCCGAGTCGCGACCCCCACAACCAGCCCCCCAAGGCTTCGCTGGCTCCTCGGAAGGTTGGTTCACCATCGCCTTTGGTGCGACGTCCTTTACTCAAAGGAATTAAGGGGTTAGTGTGTTTCTGACGATATAGAAATCTTTAAAATAATGCTGTTTTGTACCGCTAAAAGATGTGAGCTGGGAGGGAGGGGAGGGGAAGAAAAAGAAAGAAGGACAGCAACGTAGCAGGGCCCTGCATGACATCTGATGTTGAAACCCTTCGTCATCTGCCATGGTACTAATTGGTCTCTATCTAAGAGTTTTCCATTTAAAACTACATGCTTCCCTGCTGCAGGTTATGGCTATCATTTAATCATAACAATGATATTTCCAAATGAGAACTGGATCAGGGTCAGCACTGAGTAAAGTCTTAAAACCCACACACCCCAAAAAGCCCAAAATTATTCTACATTTTAAGAGATACGTTTTCTATTTTTATCATTTAGTTACACTGCTGCTTACAAGTGTTGTTGCCAATACAAATTATTTGATTCAAGATGTTTATGTTAGAAAGTTAAACCCACGAAACGTTAACACCACACAAAACTAAAAGGGATGTTGGAATTAACCATTCCTAAAAGTTGTAGAAATAATTTCTTGCTTTCTTTACTCTAGAAGACTATAGTATTTTGGTTTATTTTCATTTCAGGTTTTCAACACAGAATTGGATATCTAAGTATCAATTTAAGACATATTAAGAAGAGGAGATTAAACTGAGTTTAGCATGCAAAATGTTAAAATATTTTTAAAATATATCTGGAACCAGTAAAGGTGCTTGACTTCTTAGGGTAGATCTTTTACATGGACAATCTGTGCTGACATGATGTCTAAACAGTAGGCAGATAATTCTATTTGTTACTGGAGTATTTGATAATGTCTCTGTGTAGCAAGTAAGAATATTGGGACTGTAATATTTCAGAGGTTTACCTATATACTCAGTGATCCAGTAGCTTCTGTTAGATACTCTCAAACACGTTACATTTGAAATATACTTAGCTAAATTTTTAAAATGTTTTGATCACAGAACTGTAAACATAAAAATGATAGTTGAAGACATCTTAAAACCTCCTGATGGCTAAATCTCATCAAACTCCTGTTGTTCCACTGCTTACCTGACTCCTATCTTTCTCTTTTTTTTCCTGGAAGGAAGGGACAAATGCCCGAGGTACGGCGATATGAAATATATTCAGGAGTTCAAATACACACCAAGCCTTTTTTTCGATGTAGTTCTGGTGGTCAAATACATTTTTATCCTGTAATAATCATTAGGGTTTTTCTCTTATCTGGTATAATAGAAAGCAAGATTCAAATGCCTGTTTTCACATGATGGAAAAAGAATTTGAATTTCATTCATCTAGGCTGTCCCAAACTCTCTTCAAAGGCATGAAATGGACAAAAAACATTCCCCAAGGCAGGTTCACTGTAACTCACGTTCTTTTTTCTGTGAAACTGGATTTGTTGGTTTCAGTGAATCAGCTTTTTCAATTAAAAATCGACTAAGCAAACAAAAAACCTATGTTCTTAAAAATTCATAGTTGTTGCTATATACAGATTTTGTAGGTTTAAGAACCGAGCATCCATTAATAGTGTCAAATAATGAGCAAACTGCTCATCTGAAACTAACTATAAAAACCATTTCAATATAGTTAGAATAATGAGGATGGACACAACCATTATTGACTTTCATAAGATTCTTTCCATTTGTGAACTACTGACAATATTTTTATCCCCAAAGTTCCAAATTCATAAACTTGTTTGAAAAAACTTTTGTTTGAGAAAACAAGTTGATATCTGTAGAAAAATGTTATACTTTTAAACAGGATTTTTTTCCTGTTTCTTTTTAATTGAAATGTAAACTAATAATGATGTTCGTATAGGGTTTTATTTAATTACTCACTTTAAGAACAATTATATTTAAGATTTTGCAGTTTTATCTTAACCTTTGAACTAGTTTTTCAAATTTTTAGCTCATACAGACTAAGTCAGGTGTTGCTTAATGCATACTTAAATCAGGGAAAAAAGGAAAAAGATAAACATCATTTACTTGCCAGAGCTTTTAGCTTCAAAGCCATATACTTGTTTAAAGTGCTGGAAGTGTTCTTATTAATTTCAGGAAAAACTGATTCTGAACTCCAGATATTGGAAAATTAATCTTGGGCAAACAAAGCTTGACACTAATTGGTTACAATGCCTATGATAACAAACTGTTAACAGGGTAGACTTAGAGTGTCAATCGTCAACCAGTTGGTTGTATCAACAACTAAATGCTTATTTAAGCAAGTTGTAGAAGGTAATCTGAGGAGGGGTCAGGTTCATTTGGTTTGCTTGGCTTTTTGCAGGGTGGGCGGCAGAAGGGAAGGAAAGAAGGAGGAGGGCGGCAGATATAGCAGGATGTATTTTATGTAAAAAAGCCCATTTTAATAAAATTACAAACCCAAAGATTTAATTCTGACATTGACTGAAAGTGTGTAAATACCATCAGATACAGAAGGACATGCTACCTGTCAAAGAAAGTAGTTAGATAAGTCATCCAGTGAGTGGGAAAAATGAGGGCGATTCCTTCCCTGCCTGCAGAGGTTCGGAGTGACAAGTCCCACGACAGCGACCCAACCGCCAGAAATTCTGGGTGGTTCTGGGGAACGCTGTTGCTGTAAGGCAACACGGCTGTTCAAGACAGCAGCTGCCTGGGAGGGTGAAGAGTTGGAGTTTCAGTTCTTTTTGCCAAAGAGAGCCTAAGCTGTGGGTCTGCTGCTTCCTCATCACAGAGACGGTGTAGAAGGACGGGCCACAGTCTCATCCTTTCCAGTAATTCCTAAAAACGGTAGCCAACACCCCAATTTGTGAGGAGAACTGTCTTACTGGTGTATTCTGGCCATGCCCCTGCAGAGGTTTATAGAGAAAGGTGCCTGCTGCCACGTCCACCTGGTTCAGGCAAGGGTCGGACACCGACCTGCGGTGAAGCCTTCGCTCGTCCACCACCTCTCGCCCTTCCTCATCCTCCTCCTTGCTCTTTCTCCTTCTCTTTCGCCCTAAAGCCAGGCCAGGTTCTGAGGGAAATCGGATTAACCAGCAGCCGAGTCCTCTGTTTTCATTATGCAAAATAGGAGATAGCCATCACACAAGAATAAAAGAAGGTGGTTTAGACAGATTTGACAACGAATTTAATGAGGAAAAGCTCAACAGTGTCTTCATAATGTTATGAAGAGTCTAACTTTGAGACTAACTTATGGGTTTGAACTTCCATCTTGGGTAGGAAAGCCTCCTGTACACGTAGAACCGAGAGTGGTGTGGGTAAATCACAGGGCTTAAAATCATGGGGGTTAGAGCCAGTTTTACTGGCCTGGGTGGGAATTCACACCAGATCGCAGCACACCAATTGGACAATGTGAATAAATCGTTCACGGATCTGCAGTCTGCAGGAACACCTGTGTAACTACAAAATGTTGACGGAATCATACTGGGAGTACAGTACAAGTGAGACATTTCCCTCCTTGCTTTTGTTGTATTTGAGCTACTGCTGAAAAAAACTGGTGAAATAAATATTTTTTAGTAAACAAGTAACATTTCAGACTCTGGTTTTAAATGCCTCAAAGCCGATTTTGCCCTACCTGGCTTATAAACCTAGTTGACATCTGTGCAAGCTACTTCAACGGTTGAATTATTTATTCTTTGTGACTAAGTTAACTACCTATATGCTGGGGAGAAAGTATTGGAGAAAATAGTATGAATACAATTAAAACTGAGCCATTAAAATAAAAGTAAATATTTATGTACTATTTAAAAATGTCAACTGCCAGTAGTAAATCCTAGGCAAAACAAAACAGAACAAGACCCCTCACATTGGGAGAGAGAGGTATATGCCACAGCTAAAAATAGCCTTTGGGATTTCTTTTTGTTTGTTGTTTGGTTTTGCTATAAGGTCTGAGAAGGGCAGTCTTAAGTAGATAGAGACCACCACATTCATTTTCTGTTGAAATAGGGAAAAAAAATTACCTATTCACTTTCTTGTATCATTTTTGTTTTCTGTTACAGACAGTTTGAAAGCTAGAGATATCACTTAAAGATGGTCTGGAATGTCCATATTTTGGTATGCAAATTTAAATTACATGGATTGTATTTTCTAGAATCCATTACTTTGTGATTTATATTTAGGGGAAAAGTACTAATAGAAGAGGACAAATAAACAAAAGATGTGAACCAACCTTCAGATGAAAGATTTTTTAAAATCCTCCATATTAAAGATAAGGTAACAGGCAAATCTTATAATAAACAGAAAATTATGAATTTTATTTTGATCTCAGGAAATTACATTTCTGATAGTTAAAATGGCACAATAATAATGAGATAACTTTGAACATCAGTGCTCTGACAAAATCTGTTGTTTTCAGTACAAATGATTAGTTTAGTGAAAAGTTTTAAGATAGCAATGAGATTTATTAATATCTTCTGTGTAATCATGTTTAAGCTTGTAAACAGTTAATTGCATTGAAAGTATATGAGTACAAATATAAAAAATCATTTTATCAGATATGGGAAAATAATTTTTTATAAATTTATTTTTACTTAACATTTCTGTTCTTTCTCCATTTTGAAAAGAAACATATCTTTTCAGATGTTTAGAACTGCATGTGCAATTTGGAAGCTAACTCTAATGATGACAAGGGTAATACTTCTGTTGACATCACTACCTCCTGAACCTATTGTAGAGTAGGTATATCTTATAACACCACCATGTGAAATAGCATCAATATTGCTATACCAGTTTTTAAGAGAAATAAAATACTTACATGATTTTCTTGAGAATGTATATAGGGCCAATGTAGTTCTTTAATTTCTGCCATCTCATATTTATTGTTCAAAAAAGTCAGCACTTCAAACTTCAGTTTTCCTCCTTACAGAAGAGCTACATTGTGGTTCTATTAAATATGTGAACCTGCTTTGAAATCAGCTCTGTCAGACTGAAAGTTTTATTCAGTAAAAAGTTAAGTAAATTAATGCAATTTATTTTGCCAAAATTATTCATGGCACACAACCAAAAACTGAAATCCACTGTGCAATTCATTGATAACTTCTTATGTCTATACCTGGTTTAAATACTCCTTCCTTATTCAGTCACTCCATATCAACAGCCACCTACTAATTCAGATTAAAACTATTTCATGCAGACAGGTGTTTTGTGAAAGAGACTTAGGCATATACATATATGCAATCTATAATAGTAATGCTTAGCATCTATATTCTGTATTCAATTGCCTTGTCAGGTTGGCTCTCCCAAACAAAGGACATTAACTTCACAACAGGAAAAAAAAAAAAAATGGTCAGGGAAAAAAATTGTAGTCCCCCATAGGGAGAGGAGGATCACTATTAGGGATAATACAATTGCTTTGGAGACAAATAACTTAGGAGTTTCAGTTAATACCCACTGAAATACGTCTCTAAGCTTTTCTTTGTGCTGTATTACCCAGTCAGACTACGGCTGCTCTGGGCATGGCACGGGTGAAGAGTGCCTGGGCTGGGTGTCCTTGTGAAAGCAGGGTATAGTCGGGAGCACTGCCGTCAATTCGCGTTGGCGTTTTCGAAAGAAATCTCACGGGCTGTCTATCCGCCTCATAGTTCCGGGTACCGCCAACGTCATACGTCATTATTAGCATATTCCAAATAGAACTGTTATCATGCACTAATTCCATGTCTATCCAGCCCCGAATTTGGAAAGCTGTTAGCTGGTATTAAGTGGTATTGTCAGCTGCTCACTGGATGTCGCCATTACGGTATGTGAGATTTAAGCTTCTGTCCCAAAGAAGCCGTTTCCTCAAGTTCAACCTGAAGGAAGGAAGCAAAGGGAGGTAAAAATTATAACTGCGGAGCTCGAAGCCCCTTTGCTTTCTGCTAAGCCTGGTAAAAGGGCCGAGGGTGACGCTGTGAAGAGAACGGACGATGTGGTGAAAACCGGCGTGGGAGTTACTGGAGTGACGCCCAGCCTGCCGACGCTTGTGACCTGCTGCAAGGTGTCACATTTTTTACATAAAGCAAATTACAAAGCACTCACACACTGTTTTGCCAGGAGAACGTGTGTGGATGGTAGTAGCAACTTCAGTTGACGCTATAAAATCTCAACAAGGTTTTCTCTTTGTGACCAGTGGGGTGGGGCGTCACAGGAATGTATACTGGTGTCCCCTTGGCTGCACTTAGGATAAGGCTCTTTATAGTTCTCCTTGATTAGTAGTTTTGATTTCCTGAAGGGATTTGCCAAGGCTTATACTGAAATTGAAAGAAATAAGTATTAAATTTACACTCTCAAATATTTACAAAATTTTTATGAGCCAACTTATCTTCTACGGGGTTGTTCGCTCCCTAGTTTCAATGGGAAATTTAAAACACTCAGTGTTCTCCCTCCCCCCCATCCATGTTTGCCACTTTTAATAACTAAAACCCACATCCTTTTATGGGTGTTTTGTCTGTCAAAGTTTTTCTCTATAAGAGCCATATAAAATCTGCCACATGCACTGGACATCATTGTCCAACACTAATCATCTTAGATCCGTTTGGGATACCTTATCACTGCTTATGCAAGGCCTGTCGTATTTCTTTTATTATAGTTTAAGTTACCACATGGGGTACTCACGGGGTACCTGTCAGCTATGTAGCTGCAAAAGTGTAGCCATCACCATGAACTCAGCTTCATCAACTTCTGGAAAATTCCTTGGGAATGTATCCCTCCACTCCCTTTTGCACACAGACCCATACACCCATATTTAGCTGCCAAAAACCCAGTCCAGAAAGCACATTCTCATGTCTTATCCACTGGACTAAACTGTCCGTCATAGCTAGAGCTGACAGTTTAAAGAGGGGTGTATGAGAGATGTAGAAGCTACTGCAGGACAAAAAAATAAATGAGAAAGACTGCTGCAAAAAAGAGTAGGAAATGTAACAGGAGCACTAATGTAGTACTAAAACACATCCTGAACGAGCCTGTGTATATTGCATAAGTAACCAGATATTTATTTGTGCAGTGTCTTAACCGAGTCCAATTTTAAAGAAACAAATTATTTCATATTTCTTTGTTTATAAATGTTGTTTGTGTTAGAAAAGGAAGGTAATCCTTTCCTTCTGACATGTTCTGTCAAAGGATAATAGAAGGTGGCACATTTCCAATCTATGATCCCAATTGTTTAAGATTTATGTATAAAATTCATATCTGGTAGGAAACAAAAAATGCAAACTGTCTGTCTGCAAAATACCCAATAAATCTTATTTACAATAGTTTTATTTTCCAAGGCGTAAATGACTTGATAATTTATTTATTACAGAAAAGGCCTCTGTATTTGGGAAATTGTGCTACTTATCCATAACAACATTTTGCAGGTGCTGTACAGATGTTACCTGTTGTTCATGAAATGCAAATTTTTGACTTAACCTATCATCAGGGAAGTGCTGGAAAAAGAATATAATGTAAAGCATCACACTGTTTTACTATATTACATTGTGCCCCACTTTGATACTGTACCTCAAATTATTATTAAAATGGTAAAATTTTTCCTGGTACGATAAGAAGCGGTGCTTAGTCAGAAGTATCATTTTTTTCTGTCACTTATTTAACTTGAAATTCCAACTATATTCCTAGAACAGTTTCTTATTTTATGTAGTCATTTATGTTTTGTTTTCTTGTTTTTTTCCATACAACTATTTGCTATAGACTACTTATATCCACCTTTCTAACAACCAAGTAAGTCCATAAAGCATCCTACAGTTTAGTAATTTGATGCTATTTCGCTGTACATCACAGAGTCGCGGAACGGTCGAGGGTGGAAGACGCCTCTCCAGCCCACCTGGGCCAAACACCTTGCTCAAGCAGGCTCAGCTACAGCAGGTTGCTCAGGACGGCGCCCAGACGGGTTTGGAATATCTCCAAGGACAGAGACCCCAGAACTTCCCTAGGAAACCTGCTCCCGCCTTTGGACACCCTCACAGCAAAAAAAAAGTGCTTCCTGAGGTTCAGAAGGATCCTCCGCCCGTGCCCGTCGCCTCTTGCACTGGCCGTGGGCACCCCTGAGAAGAGCCTGGCTCTCTCTTCTTCGCGCCTCACGTCTGGTATGCAGACACGTTAATAAGAGCCCCCACCGAGCCATCGCCTCCGTGGGCTGAGCACCCCACCGCTCTCAGTGAGCTGCTCCAGTACCTTAACCACCTCCGTGGGAGGCCCTTCGCTGGGCGCTCTCCAGTAGCTCCACATCTCTTCTCTACTGAGGAGCCCAGAGCGGGACACGGTACTCCAGAGGTGGCTGCACCAGTGCGGAGTGGAGGGTGAGTACCACCTCCTCTGACCCGTCGGCAGCACTGCTAGTGCAGCCCAGGATGCTGTAGGTGTCCTTCAGCTCAAGGGCACATTGCTGGCTCGTGGTCAGCCTGACAAATCGACAAATTTTACCAGGCAAACAAGGCTTTAAAGGCCTTGGCTTTTCCCACGCCTTTTGTCTCCAGGTCCTTTGCCCCATTTAGGAGTGGGCCCATGTTTTCACTAGGCTTCCTTTTGCTGCCAATGTACCTGTAGATGCCCTTCCTGATGCCCTTTATATCCCTCGCCAGATTCAGCTGCAGGTGGGCTTTGGCTTTCCTGATGCCATCTCTGCATGCTTAGTGCCTCCAAATTCATCCCAGGTCACCTGCCGTGCTCCAACATCCTGTATACTTCCTTTTTATGTCCAAACTTAATCAGAAGCTCCTTGTTCATCCATCCAGGCTTCCTGATGCCTTTGCTTGACTTCAGGCTCATTGAGATGGATCATTCTTGAGCTTGAATATCAACCAGTTCTCTTGAACCCCTCTTCTCTCCAGGACCATAAACCATATGATTCTTCCAAGCAAATCCTAAACAGGTCAGAGTCCTCTCTTCTGAAGAAGAGGGATGTGGTCCTGCTTTTAGCCTTTTTTTTCTCTCCTTGCAGGACTCTGAACATGACCATCACATAGTCACTGTAAC
>JAVJGH010000008.1:1503715-1519478 GCA_035590175.1 Aviceda leuphotes | reverse complement strand
AGGCTGCCCTTGACCTTCATATCCCCAACCAGTCACTCCTTGCTTACAGATATGAGGTCCAGAAGAGCACCTCTCCTAGGTGGCTCCTCAATCGTCTGTGTTAAGAAGTTGTCAACAGTGTACTCCAGAGACCTCCTGGAGGCTTGTGCCCTACCGTGTTGACCCTCCTGCTGATATTGGGATGGCTGCAGTCTCCCACGAGAACCCAGGCCTGCAAATGTGAGGCTTCTTCTAGTTGTCTGCAGAAGTTGTCATCTACTGCTTTGGGATCAGAAACAGAACCATATGTTGGTCAACCTACTCATCCTGATCTCAGCCAGCTAGTAACTCATCACTTGGCAGAGCTCTAGGCATTCCTGTTACAACCTCCCCTTCTCAAGTTTCTGTGTCTTCCATAATTTTGTTTACATTCAGTGAATGTCCTGGTGATTACACTTTATATACTGATCTCTAAAACACATTAATTAAACATTTCTCCCCAGAAAAAAAATGATTTTCCTCTGATCTTATACATAAATGCAAGCACCTGATATATACCAATTCAGTTTGAAAATACCATATTGCCTACAGATCATGAGCAAATTAATTAAATGGATTAAATTAATTACATTAATTAAAATATGACTCTAATACAAATCTCTGAATAAATTTTGAACTAAGATAATAGAATTCCTAATTATTCTCAAAAGATGGTATTGTAGCTAAAATGCCTAGGTGTAAAAGCCAAAAAATAACAGAGTTAATTACTAAATAAAAGAAAAATCTTCCTATCCTTATTGTCTTTTAACTACTCAATTACTTCTCCTGAGCTTAATAGCTGTTTCTAACCATTGCTGGTTTTGTGTTCGGTTTCATTTTGTTTTGGTTTGGCTTTTTCCTCCAAATACTTTGATAATAATCCAAGTGAAACAGCAGCATTCTCTTGCTTTTTATGATGTGTAGTCTGAGATTTGTATTAATTTTGGCTTGTTTTCCATGTACTGTAGTTTTCTAAGAGCTAGAAGTTACCTTGCTGTTCTTCCTCTCCAGTTACAAAAGCATTTTACATCTCGTGTAGCCGTTCAAACCAATAAATGAAATATCTCGTATTCAGGCCCTGGCAGCAGCAATGCACTGGAAGTAAGCCAGCCTTTCCTCTGATACAGCACAATTTTGGGGGAAAAGCAGGGCCAAGATACATAGATTGACACCATCCCCACAGCTTTCAAGTCTGAAGACATTTCTGGGTTATCAGGCAGCCACTTCATACTGTTCCCATTTGGCATGTTATATTATTCCTAAAGAGATCACAATACGTAGTGATAGTGAGTATAATTATATGTGTTACTCTAAAGATACATTATCATTTCTTCTCATGTGCCAAGTACGGCTCTTAAACTGTTACGAAATTATCTGGTACACAGAGCACTAGGTAGTAACAATTTCGGTGAGAATCTTGTTTGGCTCCTGGAAAACCTCGAAACCTGGGAGGCATTCATGATTAAAAGTGCCTGGAATGAATTCAGAACACTTGTACCGCCCTATACTCGGTTTTGAAAGTGAAAAGGCCTGCTCCTAACAGAGCTCTTTCACCTGGATAGCCAAAGGGTCTTTTTCTCTCAGGACTCAATGATCTTGTGAATTTTGCCCTTCTTGGTAATGCGGAAGTATAACATTGAAAAGTTTTTTATCTGAAATAATATAAATAACCTATTGAAATGTTTTTGTGTGTGTGTACTACAGTAGCTTGTAGCTTTAAATCTTTAATTAGGTTTTAAATATCTTACATAAGAAACTTTCTTTTCGGATAGGTCTGTCCATACTACAGTCAGCAGCAGCAATGAGGAGAAACTCGAGCTAAACCAAGAACTGGTGGCACTTTTTGAAAACAAACCAAAACACAACAAAAAAAAAACCATCAATGGAAGTTAACTTGCTCTGCTTTTCACAACACCTTTTTTTTTGGGGGGGGGGGGAGTAGATCTAACTAAGGTGAATCATACCTGTTTGAGTGCTTGCTGTAAGCAGTGTCAAAATATCCAACCTCTGCAGTAAGAAACTTATAAGGGGATGAGGAATGCAAAGGATCAGGGGAAAACCACGGGACGTCTATGACTTGCTAAAAATCACGCAGTGGCCGTTGGCAAAACCCATGACAGAACTGACGTTTCTTGGCTTCCAGACTGCTGAGCCATTCACTGAATGGCAGTGTTTTCCAACAGATGTTGAGTCCATTGTGATCAAACA
This sequence comes from Aviceda leuphotes, assembly GCA_035590175.1. Taxonomy (NCBI): domain Eukaryota; kingdom Metazoa; phylum Chordata; class Aves; order Accipitriformes; family Accipitridae; genus Aviceda; species Aviceda leuphotes. The sequence goes on along the minus strand of JAVJGH010000008.1, from coordinate 1,517,252 downwards.
AAGTTGTGTCCTCAGGAAGTCTCTATAATATCCTTTAGGATGAAACTTCCTCTACTAGTATAAGGTTATATTATTGCATAATGTGTTTTTCACTCTAACTGCAGACAATCTCAACCACCCATCCAATGGCCTGTTTCAGAAGCACTTTAGTGTAGTCAAAATTATTCTTTCTTACTTGTTAAATCTTTTATTTTTAGGATACAGAAGGTTGTTGAAGTGTAAGAAGTAAACTACGTGTTTTATTACTTTTATTGAATTTATTGCAAATAATGGTATGCATTTTGAATACGTAATGCTGCCTTATGTCCTACAACCTACTTCTGGAAACTGAAATAATAAATCTCATAAATTGTGTATTAAAATAGTAAACTGCACATTTGTAAGACATCCTCATTTATTTCCATAAAAACTTCTCTAAAAACAAGCGGCTGTTTGCCAGAGAGTCAATCAGGTAAGCCCATATGTTATTGATTCCTCTATTGCTCTGCATCATTTAAAAATAGCATCAAAACTGAAAAGCATAAAACCTTGCACTTTAATGTGCTTTAAATCCATTTCTTTCATCTTGTACTGTCTGTAGCAAACAGGCATGCAAAGTCTGCTTGGCTCATTGAATTTTTAAGGTCAGTGTTAGGTCCTGTTCTGGGATTCTAATGTCATTATTTACTCAAAACTCAGTCTTTTTCTGGTTTTAAGTAATCAGCTTATGCATTTATGATGGTTTTCTACATGGGAAATCATGTGCAATTAAATATCTAGTAATTAAACAGAGAACTTACTTACAGGTCAGCTTGTCACAGCTATTGATTTGGCAGACACAAAGAGAGCAATGTTGACCACACGAGTTGTATCTTTTCAAACTCAGGTGCATTGTACTAGAGCAAACCTACAGGGCACACTACTGGGGAGAATTTGGGATTTCACACAAGTTCTTCAGCTGTGTGAATGACAGGCCCACAGGTCTGCTGTCTCATACTTTGGATTTTACCCGCCTTTGTACCGATGACATACAGCCCACGCTGGGCAGATAGGTTGCCCTCAGGTCCTTTCCTAGAAATGTATAGGCAATTTGAACCCAGATTCCTGAAAAGAGTGTAGGAAACACTGTAGATATTCCGTAGAAAGCTATATAAGACCTACATCACAGCAACATGGACTGTTTTCCTACCAACCAGGTAACCTGCTGCTTAACCTGGACTCATAAAGACTTTACAGATCAAACAAGATGAAAAGCAGGAAAGTATATCTCTTCAGTTTTAGAATTCTGCCTTTAAATCAGAAGATTTTAACAGCTCAGACGAGCTAAAGTTTTCAGCTGTGGCATTCTTTGCCTTTCTTCACAACACCTTTTAGCTGCAAATGATATGCAGCGCTAACAATTCCAAATTCCCTAATTCCCTAGACCACTGGAAATCAAGAAAACTTGATGCTCTATATTACAGGAAATCAGTTCTGGTTTGCTTCTCGCTTCATCATCTGGCAGAAGTTTTATTAGTTGCAGTATCTTTTTTCTGCGGGGTTTTTTTTTTATTTCTTTGGGTTTGTTTTGTTTTTTATTAAGTTGTTACTTAGTTTTTGAGATCTGGCTAGATTGCAGACTGTTATTAGTTTTGAATTATGAAAGGATCCATCACTAACTTTTATGAAAACACCAAAATTGTTTGTGTTTCTGTATGCTTTCAAAATGTTAAGTGTCTCAGAGCAGCTATGATAATACTACAAATAGATAATGTTACTTATAAGGAACAAATACAAATGCTAGCAGATCCTGAGACAAAAACATCAATAACTCGAGTATTACAAGATCCTGAAGTGTAAAATTATTTTCTGTGCATCTTCCATTGTGGAAGTGTTGCACAATGCAGAGATAGACGTTAGCCGCTTTGCCTCATTTTACACCTGTTAGAATACCTTGTGTTTGAAATTAGGATTCAGTTTTGAATATTTGGGTTATGTTCTGGCAGGATTTTCCAAAGGTAATAGAGTTAATTGTCATAGGGATCCGTGAGACTCAAAGTGAAATCTTTTGGCTTCCAAATCATGAAATCCTGTGTTTACTATAAGAATTATCACTGCCTGTGGCAGAAGCAGTTCTTTGAGCACAAATCTTGGATAAAAGCTTGCTAAAGAAATGTTTCTTTTCTCATTATTTATTATTTAAGAGAAAACCCTGATTAAGTGACAAAAAAGCTCTAGGTTTAAAATACACTTACAGGTATATATACATAGAAACATATACAAATGCATATATATATATATATAAATGAAATATTAACTAATTGTCGAATTATGTGCTCCAAATCAAATCATTCTTATCAATGACCTAAAGTTAAACCACCTACAATTTGAGGTGAAAGTGCAACAGAGTGGTTGAAAAATCATGACTAGCATCTTTTCTACATTCCTTCAGGCTTTTGCTTTTACAACTCCTTTTACTGATGTGATATTTTAAAAATGTAATCTATTTACAGCAAAGGTTTCTAGAATTGTGCTCTGTCTGCATGTGAATTTTGGATGTTTTCCATTGTTTACAAGTGTTCTCAGCTGAAGAGATAAAAGAATTAAATTGTTATCTGTTGATTTTCAAAGTCAGGTGGAAATGCTCATATGAAGACTTTATTTGCAGCAGGATATGGTGTTCCCTCTGAAATGTCTTTTCAGTTTCTTTATCAAACATGGTTCAACTACATGGAAAGATCTGAAATGTAGTGTTACTATTAAGTACTGAGCCTTGAACGTGTATACTTGCAAAGGAGCAAGAAGAAACAGACTATCAGCAGTGTTACTCAGCTTTTTGTCATCTGTGAAAGCAGAGAAGTGTTTGCAGCATCCAAACAACATCGCTAAGGACAAAGAAATATGGGAACAGGTGAGCAAAAAGTGAGCAAAAATTCCATTGCTAACTTACTGTTAAAGCACAAACTGAAAATTCCAGCAAATGGATGTAGCAGACCTTTATAGGGTAGGCACTTAATCCGGTTATTCCCACTCATGAATAGCAACATATTTGACTATGCTTGAGAGAAGCACTTAGGTCAAAACATAAGCAGAGGTAGCTCTGAAGGCAAACCACTGGCAGAGAAGCCTTAGAATATTTCCAATAAATATTCTCTGCCAGCCCTTTGCATGCACAACTATAACTGTTATGGACTTTTTGTCATAGGCAACAGGTTTAAAGGATCATATTTCATTTTATTGGGATTTGAGTACCTAAAAAGTTAGAAAAGCTGTCCTGGGTCATATCAATGGTCCCTCTGCCTCGGAGTTATGTTTCTAAGAGTAGTCAGCAACAGTCCCTTAATAAACTGACAGGGGAAATGCACAAGGTTCTTTCAGCTTGCAGAAAGTAGATAGAAACAGAATTAGAGCTAGAGAAACACATTTCATTCCAGGTTTTGAATTAATTCCCTTTGGCTCTGTTTCCCAAAAGCAAATGCCTGAAGGTTGACACCCCAGTGTAAGTATTTAAAAGGTGTATTTCAGAGCTCGTACTTGGTTATACACAATGATAATTATACTGCTGTATATTTTCACTAACTTTGGTTATCTATTTATCCAAGCAGGTGATACAAACAATCCTGTCTGACTTCTTTTGACCAGTCACAAATATTATAAGCAACATACCCATTGAATAATTAAATCCAATCTTTTAAGAATGTAAATGAATATTAGTTGAATGGATTTGCATAATGAATACATTTAAGAAAGTTGTGATCACTTGGCTGTAGGGAAAAAAAACCAAAAAACAACAAAACCCCCAAAACCTACAGCCAAATTCATTGAATAAATTATTCATTGCTTTTTTTCTCTTAATTATTCATTCAGCTCTGAATGTAACAAGTAACAAGCCTCATGTTCAGCAGTTTTATTTGTGCTGGAAAATCAATGAAACTCTTCTTTGACTTCCATGCAGGTTTGCCCCTACAATTCATTGTTAGGCTGTTAATTTTTGCTCTGGTAGCTTACTTATTTTATGAATAAATTTTCCCTAGGTAAACAGCAGTTCAACCATTTTATTTAAACCTGTTCTCAATGTTACTATGTGAGTTTTTAGTCCTGTTTCTGCCCGGAAAACAATATACACAAAGGAGCCACTTGGCTCTTTTCTGGAGAAGCCTCGCTACTCTTGGAGAGAGATATGGTAAGCTTGTTCTTTTGACTGTAGTTGATTGACTTCCTCTATTTACATTATTAAGACGACCTATGACAGCGTTATCAGAGTTTTGCCTTTAGACATTTTCTGCATGTTTTATTATCTGTCTTTGTAACATCATCTGTACATGTTTTTCACATTTACTGCAAAACATTGTGTTTAGGAAGAATACAGAAGAAAAATCCCTTAACCTTTTTTGTGGAGTCCAGATTCCACATCCACTACCTATTATCCCTTGAGAATATTTCCCCTTATTGACAAATTTCCTCAGGTGCTTTCTGTTTTTCTAAAAACTGGTTATGGGATTATTGCATTAAACCGGGTGGCTAAGTACAAGGTGGCTGTTAACACATTTCCAGAAATACCTTTATCTGATATTTGCTGCTGCGGTACATACCAGGATGCTTTAACTTATTTCAGCTTAGATCTAAGAACATCTGATTTTATATATAGCTCCTGACTTTGGGGATATTCTGCTTATTAATTACACTGTGACAATTTATAGAAGGTCAGAGTTCATTTGCCTTAAGGCACACCCACATATGATGATAGAATAATGTCTATCCACAGAACACTGCAATTAATTCATATTACTCCATATTTTAAATTGTGAGGTCCTTCGATAGCTCGTTTGTTGGCAGCTGCAAGGACTGTATGGAGTTTTGGAGGACCACCAATAAACTCTAGCCTGAGCTCTTACCAAGACACCTGAGAATATCTTAAACTGCAGCATATGCTCCATGAGCTTTCTGTCCTTACTCTCAAAAGATTAATGAAGTGGTTTAGCAAAACATGAATTTCTTGGTGAGAGAAAGTAAACAGACAACACAAATAAAAACAAGATTATGTAGAGTGGCCGTCTGTTCCTTTTCTTTAAAACGTAATCACTTGAATGTTCCCCTTCTAACTTCTTGGTAAGATAACTACTTGGCTATTTCTCACACCTTATCTTGTGTTTGTAGCAGTAAACCGGAGGGATTTGTTATCCCTCTTGCTGGGTACCAAAGCTTCGCTGAAGCCAAGGCTGACATTTCAATGTGTAATGTTCACCATCCACTGTAGATAACTTTTCCCTCCGACTAGCTACTTCTGTTATTTAACAAATTCTGCTTGCTAGTGAACTTACAGGTAGTGTACAAGACTGTACACAATGCCTGGGGGCCCAAACACTCTTTAACTCTCTCTCCCACCCTTGTATTTGATTTACTGCCTTTGGTTGAATGAGCAGTCTCCACAGGAACAAAGTTGATTTATGCAAACTTTTAAAAGTTTTGCAAATGCTATAATTATCTCTTTTTAATATTTTTCTCTCAACCATTTTACCAGAAGTGACCAAGACATAATAAAATACAAATGCAGATTCAGTGAGTTGCAATAATCCAACTTTCTTTTCCCCTGCCAGATATCTCTCCTTCTTCTGAACACCAAGCCCTTTAGAAATGGGAGGATGGAACTTCCTTGGGAAATGGAATTTAGCAAAATAGATACTTGAAGAGATCTCAGAAATCCAATGTGAGTGCCCTAATCGCTGGAACTATTGACTGAGAAGAGAGAAGGAGTAGTGTAAACGTCCTTGAGGTTTGGTTTTCTTATCTTTCTTTTAGGCTTTTATTAGACCTGGAGGGCCAGTATGTCTGCTTTTCACTTCCTTTGCTGTACTACCTCTCTGCCTCTGCCTTCCTCATAGGTCAATTTTCTTTTAACCAGAAGTATGACAAAATATATTCTAATGTCTGTATTGCAAAATGAAACTATGAAAAAAGAATAAAATTATACTGGCAGCTTAGTGATTCGAGCTGAACCATTTTGAGTTTGTAGCATCAAAATGGGAGTCATAAAGATTTTTCAAAATCATCCATAGGTATCAGAGTCATGCTGCATTTGGAAAGTAACTGTAATATGTGAATAATATCTGGGAAGTTTTCATAGCTTTATTAAAGTGAAAACAAACACTGAACATTAATTCCTCACTACGAGCTGCAGATTCATTTCAAAACCAGCACCACCTGCTCACCAGGAACACAAAGCCAAGCGTAGGTTCAGTATAGCAGTAACATTAAAAATCTTAGATAAAGAGTTCCAGTTACCGAAACGCCCCCTTCTTGAGTCCCTGTCCCCCAAAGAGCCTTTTCTGGTTCACATTAAAGCTTACAGAAAATTCCTGTCCTGCTTAACACCTGCAGGTTGAGTTTCAGGAAGCTTGTTTTTGGTTTGGCAAGAGCAGGCTCCTTTGGGTCACTGAAAGTAGAGCAGAGTCACCAAAAGGCTTCACCACGGAAGAGATTAATGTCCTGCCAGGGTTACTCAGCACAAACTCCTCATCAGACAGACTACTTTAAACCTGGTCATACATGCTGACTGCAATTTCACTTATTTTGCCATCAGCAGCAGTAAGGTCAAGAAATAACAACATGCTCAAACAGCCCAAAGACCTGCAAATTGTACAGATGTCCCAGAATGGGCTGCATATAAGAGAGGCATATGACCAGTAGTAAAGATAAATTTAGCTGTCTTCTCTAGCTTGCCTCAATGCAAACAATGAAAACACAGGTCAATGCCCATCTCCTCCCCACAGGGCTCAGCTCCACAAATAAACATCCCAAAGGTAGAGTAACCACTTAGGAGTTTGAAAGCTAATAAAATGTTAAAGTGAAGAAGGGTAATGAACAGCTCTCTGAAAGACAAGTTGATTATCAACATTAGGTCTCCTTTCCTTAGGAAAATGGAAGCAGACTATATCTCTGTCAAGCACTGAGTCTTATCATTTCTGAAGAGAAGTCAAATGCCATTTCTCTTTACTTGTCAAAAGGAGGAAATTATCCTCCCCAGCTACACGTTATTATCCGCCATCTGTGTGATAGCTTCTCATAATTACTTACATACGGCATCTTTGATAAGCCTTATTCCTGATAAACAGAAAATAAAATTAACTCTCATACTAGATCAGTCACTGAGAAGACTTGGAATAAATATAGTAGAGCTTTAATTTTTCTCTTTCAGAAACCTGACAAGACAGCTGCTGAAACACACACTTAGAAATCTTTGTTTAGAAAAAAATTCTAAATGAAGCTCCAGCCTTTGAAGACTAAATGTGCTGCATGGTCAATTGGAAGGAAACATTCAGCTGTTTGCTTTAAGAAATGAATCAACAGCTAAAAGAATATAAGATAATGCAGAGTTATATGATCGTCAGGGTTGTTTGCTTTCTTTTTTGTCACTGAATTTCAAAATCTACACCTGGGTTAGGCTCTAGTAATGTATTCAGACAGTTTATTAAAAAAAAAAAAAAGAAAAGCTTTGTTTTGTTTGTTTTGTTTTTACTGGTTCTACACATCTGTTTCACCATACTTTACCTTTAGAAGGTTTAGCCTTCTGATGACAGATCAGTTATTAATGATTTATTGATGTTATACTCATGACTGAAAAAAAGTGATAACCCATCCTTTCCTGAATGGAATAGATTTGAATAAAGAAAGAAAATGAAGCATACCAGAAATGCTGTCATAGCTGCACTGATTGGCTTATTGTGCAAATGTATCATTTACTGTGAGAAGGACTGAATGTTGTCCCCCACCAAAAAAAACCTGGAACTTTTAATGATATTTCATATACATTACAGCCATTCAGCAATCTACTGAGGATTAACCAATTAAGCTAATTGTTTATTTAGTCTTCAATTTTGGACCTGAAATTTTAAGTACAGTCCCTTTATCATTCATTTTAAACCAATGTCTTTCTAAAACTGACATTTATTTTTCTCTGATGCCTGTCATTGTTGCACTGAAACTTTACTATTGACTTTAAGTATCAGGGATCTGACAATATAATCTAAGTAATTTGAAGTAAAAGTGATTTAAACCAGACATCGATTTAAATCTGCAAATGATCAGGTAGTAGATAAAATTATAGGTGAACAGTTGTTGTATCCACATAGATTCTTTTAAAGGACCAAAACTTTACCTCACCAATAACATTAGACTGAAAGTAGTCTTCAAGTAAAATATAGAGGAATACATAAAATCTCAACACATTTTTTGTCTTCATGGCAAGACTACTTTGTTCTGTGTCTTAGGACTATTAATTTTTCTAAGCCTCAGGGAAAAATTTAGAACCTGGTGAGAGGAGTTCAAGAATGAAATCTTTTTGTATTTTAATCTTAATTACAAAAAATGTGATTGCCTTTTTTATTGTTATCCATTTGTTCTTACTCTCCAGGAAAAGCATAATGAACAAATTCATTTACATAAATGTTAGAAAAAGGCATTAAGTTTTAGCAAATATCAGAGAGCACTTGTAGACAGTGAATGTAAAACAACCAAGTATGAATAACTACACTGGAACTTAAAAGTTGCATTAATCAAAAATAAGGATTGTTACTGTGTTACTTATTAATTCAGTGCAGCTATATTCAGCGTAGAGAAATGATTCAGACAATCTAAAGAACTTCCCCCACTCCAATGCATCATACAAATATGTGAATATCATCTAAAATGCATATTTGTAGTGTAACATATTTCTGTTGGATATGTTACATTTCTTTCCCTGGGGACTAGAAAAAATGGTATAAGACCAAGTGTACTGGGTTTAGCTGGTGTAGAGTTAATTTTCTTCACAGTAGCTGGTATGACTGCCATGTCAACAGAAACAATAAAAACACAGTTTCCTGTGCTCCAGAATATGTTCTGGCAGACAATTTAAGGAATTAACGACCTTACTAAAGTGTAACTTGTCTATGGCCTGGTGTCTCCCGCCTAACCTTCTTCTACAACTTTGTTCATGAGGGATTTGGATTAAATGAGTCTTAGTCATGCGAATTCTACCCAAGGATGTTTTGCAAACTAACCGTGAGGGTTAGATACAAGCCGCTGAAGCATGATGCAGCATTTAGGTACAAGGTAAGAGTCTAGATGATCTTTTAAAAGCTTCCTTCTCCCCCCCCCCCTTTAATATTCAATGAAAATATCAAAAAAAATAGCGATAAATTGTTTTCTGAAGAAATACCTGAATATGAAATAGCCTGGAGCAGATACAAGTAGATTGAAGGCGAAGGGCTTACTATGTAAGGAGTAATTTCTTTCCTGCCCTCACTGTGTCTAGTGTCTGAGCATGCCGTGTTTGCTAAGTCTTGAAAACAAAGCTCAACAGCATGCTTGAAACAGGGGACACCATCATCATCATCATGTATATTGGGGGGGGCCACAAAAAAAAGTATAAAATACTTAATTCCCTTCAACTTTGTAATGTGGAGATTTCCTTAATCTAATGTCTTGACTCCATGGAGGCTCAGAACTGAAAACTGTGTGACATAAAGACATACAGTCCCATTTATACTGTCCAAGCTTGGCACTTCCACATGTTTTCTCATCTCGATCTTACCCTGGAATATCAATTTTAACATTAAAAAAAAACCCCAAAAACCAAAAACCACAAAAACAACAACCAACCAAACAAAAACAGAAATGGGGAATTATTGAAGCTGGTTTTCATCTGGCAATGATACATTTAGCAACTCGCTCAACACGCTTTTAAATCTCACTTCCAGGAAAAGGAAATGCTTTCTAGAAACACATGTTCTACACAGAACTGACCTGCTCCACTTGTGGAGAATATCTCCAGACTGGCCGCCCCTACCCGACCTTAGATTGAACTGAGTTGTCTTTATCATTTCCATAGAATTTTAATTAGTTCTTGTATTCATTAGTTAAAAGGAACCCTAATTCAACTGATGACTGAATCTCTTGAATTTCTACTCGTAAGACTCCTTACGTATCTTAAACAGTGATTCTTTAATGCAAATTGTACAAGCCATTCCTACAGATCCCGATCTGGGGACCCAAACCCTGCAGCTGCCGTAGGAACTAGTGTTAGGGGTCCATGGTAGCCTCTCTCTTGCTTATTTTCTCTTTCTCACCATGAATTCTTCATCTTGTCTTGGAGTTAAACGATGCAAAATTACTGTTTAGTACAGAAAGCTCTCATGTCTTAATGTTTTTATACTGGAGTTTGGGTATTCAAAGATAATTTCTAACAAACAGACCAATTTATCTATATCATTGCAAAACCCCGGAGAGATTGTTGTCCAGTGAAAGTTCACCTAGAAATGTATCCTGCTTAAAGGCCACTTTTAAGCAGTTTTTACTAAACTTTATAAGCTGGTTCTAAATCTACCTTTATTGTCTTCTTCCTAACAGATGTTGCCATCTTCAAAGGTTGGAATTAGCATAAGTATGTGCAATGTAAAAAAACCCCAACCAACAAGATACAAGTAGATATACTTCTTATTGACAAAGAAATTATTGTATCGTAACTTGTATACAAGAATGCAGAAATCTTTATTAAGATATAGAAAAATCATGTGCTTGTACAGCTAACTTTCAAGCTGCTATTTACCTTTAGAACATGTTTTCAGTAGTAACCTAGTTTTTAAATTAAATTAAGTTCAGTTAAGATTAGTCAGGGCACCTAAAATATACACAGACAACCTGGTTTTGTAAGGAACTTCTGTAAGGATTTTGTCCCACCAAAAGCCTTTTTATGACAGCCTGATCTGAACCATCTATTAATACATGTTTTAAAGAAAGAGACCTCTGATATAATAGTGTTCATCTTTTTCATTTGTGATGGTTAAGGCACAAATGAGTGGAATGTAATAAGAGAGTTGTTAAATGTCTGAAGCAAAAATCTGCACTGTAATATTGCTGCAAAATTTAAATTGGCTGTAAGTTTCGCTTAGGGGCAGGGAGTTTAAGGAACATCTGGAGATTCTGAAATAACCTGCATTCATTTACGTTATTTAAGTTGTAAAATCATATTCAATCTTGACCCACTCAGGAAATCTAACATAAACGTCCTGCTGATTTTGACAGTCATACAGCAAAAACACCCTCTAATGAGCATTTAATAGTCACCAAAAGTTCTGCATTAAGTACAAAGCCCTTTTGATTACTTATTCCACTAATTTAAAGTAAATGCTTTTACAGATGGCATCTGTTAGGACGCAGAGCGTGTGCTGCATTTATATGTAGTCATTGAAAATAAATTCCAGCTTTGGTATAAGGATCGTACAAAAAAGATCAAACATGAAACACTGAGTAAACATTTACTAGTGATATTTTTAAAGCTCTTCATAAAAGCTTATCCACTACCAGAATACAATACTCAAAGTATATGAAGTAATTTAGAAATACTTTGGCAAATTAGCACCTAAAGAAAAATGACTGAAACAAAGTAATTGAGCTCTTCCATTTTGTTTATCATCTTCCCTGAGGTGCAACAATATTATATTTCACTATCCCTTCAAACTGTATTACCTTATGAATGAAGCAGGAAAAAAAATCCACACTTTCAGTTACTAGAGTTTAATGGGAGAACAACAGCTCAGATTTAAATGAGGCAAACCAAAAAGAAAACCAAAGCAGTTATCTGCTTTTCTGAAGAAGGATATGGGGAAACATTCATTTGTTTTTGTGCCATCACCAAGAATTTCATCAACAAAAGTCATGCTAAAACATGCCTTCAAAAGTGTGCAAATTAAGAGTGATTTTGTCAGTCTACAAACATGTCCCCAGTGACTAAATATTTAATGGTTTGGTATGTTTGGAAAGAAACACCTTCTGCATGTTTTAGAATACTGAGTTATTGAGGACATATTGATAAATAAAACCCACAGTATTTTTAAAGAAAATTTCAGTTAATTTAAATGCAAAGTATGTAGCTGTGTTTTATGGTTATTTCCAGTAGTTGCTGTTAAAACCTTTATGATTACTTCTTACAAGCTATTAGCATTACCACAGAGTGTGTGCTGCCACGCAGAATGTACAAAATTAATATTAATTTCAGAGTAAAAATATAAAAATTTTAGGGAAAAACTTTGCGACAGACTATCAAGTTCCTCCAAGCATTCAAAAAAAAAAAAAAAAATCTGATACAATTATTAGCTTAAGTCAAGCACCTAAAATTCAAGAATCATAATCACAATTGTGAAAAAAATATATTGTTATATTCAGACAACAGTTACTGCTCCAGTCTTTATCTGTAATCTTTATCTTGCTGTAATTAGGATTAATTATTTGTAAAATAACCCATATTAACTACTGCAGTTAAAAGTGCAGTTACAGGCAACTCCAGAAATGCTTGTTCTAGGACATTGTTATTTGTTCATTCCCACAACTGAGCCAGGTAATCAGGCAGACCAAGTTAACACAAGATGAACATTTCTTGCAGTCTTAAGAAGGATGTGCTTTCCCATGAAATTTATTTACTGTGGGATGTGGGAGCCAATATTACTAACTGCGGGAGGCACAAGGGAAGAAGATGTTCTCTTTTTCTCATAAAGGTGAATAATGGCAGTGAAGGAGCTGATGAGCACAAGAAAGAGCACCTTATAAAGAAAATTCAACAGACAACAACAGCCTATATTTTATTCAATTTCTAACCAGTATGCCCATAATATGATCCTGAAAAAGCTACATCTTCTGGGAGCAAAAGGGTAACTCACTGCCCTTCCCAAGTCCATGTTTGGTCTTTACCAGTTTCATTTTGCTAGCACTATTTTAGTGGTAAGAAAGTAATGAACTTTTCATCCCTGTAGACTATAGCCTATGTTTATTTTTCCATCTCTGCAGAACAATAACTTTCATGGAACAAGTACATACCACAGGAACCCCATATTCATCAGCTGATTTTATTCCGGTTGCTGTTTTGTAAGGTGACAGGTTCAACACAAGCTATTAGGAATAGAAGATGCAGGATATAGAGCAATGTAAACTAAGGTCATACAACCAGAATTTTCAGAGTTTTTCTCTTATAGCTGACGATTGCACAAAATAGATACAAGAAACGATGAACTTAGGACTTTACAACAAATCTGCATTGCCTTAGTTTTAGTTGTCCACAGCCTGAGCCATAAGAAATCTTTAAGTTTAAACATACTCGAACTTAATTTTCCCCTCATTATTTCAGTAAAAAATGAGATTAAGTAAGTAGAATTAAAATACCTTAAAGCCAGTGTTGCAGAAGAATCAAACCAGTTATAATAACTACTCTGTACTGGGTTTGCACGGCAAGGTTTTAGTAGCTGGGGGGGGCTCAGGTGTGGCTTCTCTCGGAAGCTCCCCCATGTCCGACAGAGCCAACACCAGCCGGCTCCGAGACGGACCCACCACCGGCCAAGGCCGAGCCCATCAGCGATGGTGGTAACGCCTCTGGGAGAACATTTTTAAGAAGGAAAAAAGTGTTGGGACAGACAGAAACGGCAGCCGGAGAGAGGAGTGAGAACATGTGGGAGAACCAGCCCCGCAGCCCCCCAGGTCAGTGCAGGAGGGGGAGGAGATGCTCCAGGCGCCGGAGCAGAGATTCCCCTGCAGCCCCTGGTGATGAAGACCA
>JAVJGH010000008.1:1483983-1503182 GCA_035590175.1 Aviceda leuphotes | reverse complement strand
TGAGTGATCTCTCCTGTCCTTATCTCGACCCACGAGCCCTTTGTTATATTTTCTCTCCCCTGCCCAGCTGAGGAGGGGAGCGATCGAACGGTTTTGGTGGGCACCTGGCGTCCAGCCGGGGTCAACCCACCACACACTCAGTGTTATTAAGATCAAGTAGAAAGCCTATGTGGAATAGAAACCAACACTAACTAGAAAATGAAATTACAGTCCTGTACTCCAGGAGGTATAGGGATAAAAAGAGTATTACTAAAAAGTCAAGTCAATTCAGCCCTGAAGAGGAAATTAATAGAAATAATAAGTGTAGAAAAACAATGAGGCCCCTATTCAGCCAGGATATAGTAGAGATTAAAAACAATCTCTGTACTATCTAAAACTTAGAAGAATATCTGTCTCACTTTTCAGTAAGAATAAAGATATGGCACATGAGGAAAAAGTCTGGTTAATTCATGAAAATACGTGAAAATAGAAATATAATTACCTCCTAGGTAAAAGAAAAGTTTCAAGATCTCAAAGTCAAGAGTATCATATGTTATTCACCACAGACAAACTGGAAAAGCTGGCATATGAAATTATAGATCCATAAACAAGATTTTTTAATGAACCTGTCTTTATCATGAAGTAATAGCAAATGTAATACTAATATTGACTTAATGGAGATGTGATTGAGGAAACTGCAGGATCATTAAGCTGATATGAGTTATGTGCAAACTTTTAGAGAAATTGTTGAAGTACATGATAAAGACTGGAAAGGCAACGGAACAGGGAGCATGTTGCAACATGAACTTACCAAAGTACCTGGTGTTAGGTTACCATCTCTGTTGTCTGGTCATAAATATTTTCCTAACAAAAGGAAATGGAGAAGAGTTGGTTCACTACAGTTTGCTCATAGTAAAAACATTATTAACAATAATCTTAATAAGTGTAATTACTACTCCATTCTTCCCAAGACTGATGAAAATTGTGAATAATGCCAGTGGATAGAACCATGTGGAACGAGCCCCACACAGCTTCCTAGATTTAGCAAGAGAATGGCAACACATACAAGAAAGAAGGTTTAAAAAAAAAAAAATCACAGGGCAGATACTAAAAAGAAAGAACTGGGTGGCTTTGAATATGTTTATACGGCACATAGTCCATCTGCTTCCTAAAATCTGTTCACCTGTTAAGTAAGGTCTGTAATGTAACGTTACTTGAACATAACATCCTACCACTAGTTTATTTCAAATACTTAACTTCTAGGCCCTTAACACCTTTCTTTTGTTAAGAGTTTTCTTTGTCAGCTACTTCATTACAGATTACCACCAACACTGCAAAAATCACTGCTAGCAAGTATACCTAGGATTAACAAAGCGCACATATATATATATATATGTACCTCTCAAGTTATTACAAAGTATTATCAGCAATCAACATTATGGCAATAACCAATTATAACAGCACCCAATAGCAGCAATCGAGTGTATATATAATATTACAGGTTACTACAAACTTATCTCTGGTGAAGAAAATGATTAATCAGACAGGAGCAGCCGTACTTATGACAGGTTGCCTACACGTATGTATTGCCCCAAGCCCATGAGACAGAACTGCGGAGGAGGCCAAACCGCCCCACCGGGAGGAGAAGCCGATCCTAGAAGGGGGCCCAGCCATCCCAGAAGAGGGAGGACGAGCCGAACTGGTCCCAGAAGCGGGTCCAGAAGGAGACCACTGGGAAAACAGTCGCACTTTGTAGATGATCCATATTATGGAGTCTGGAGTCAGCCAGATGTCATTAAATATTCTATTATAGTCACATCAGCTAACAGCTGTTATAGATTTCAGAATATACTGTAATGAAGAAAATACTAAAAAGTGTTAAGCAAATTCAAAATAGCAAACTGAAATGTGGAAATACACAACTTGTTAGTCAAAGATGTCACACTCACGAAACTTTGGTTTCCCAAAGCACAAACCTCTTGGAATTTCATTTAGTAAAATAAACATTACATCCTTTCAGTAGCCTGTACATAATCACAGAATCATTTAGGTTGGAAAAGACCTTTAAGATTATCGAGTCCAACCATTAACCTAGCACTGCCAAATCCAACCACGTCTAGGTTGAGGGGGACTAAACCACGTCCCTAAGTGCCACATATTTTAAATATCTCCAGAGATGGTGACCCAACCACTTCCCTGGGCAGCTTCTTCCAATGCTTGACAACCCTTTCAATGAACACAGTATTTTAAAAATCAGTGAAGGTCATTTTTAATAACTCCAAATCATCAAAATAATTTTTTCATTCATTTTGAGGTTTATCATTCAGATATATCACATAGATGGTAATACAAGACACTGGCATATAACATTTCTTAAAACAATTTAAATGGGAATGAAGTACTATACGTCAATAAACATTATATGAACTTTAGGGAAAAAAGCCTGCCATATTACAGCATGCATAAATGTAGAATTCTAACTGAAAAGGAATATAGAAATGGAACAGAAAATAAATTCTCTAAGCAAGACATTTTCACTAGGGAGTATTTAAGTACCTCTGCTTCTTAGTGGTAGAGCAATTCAATGTATGTGACAGTTGCAAATAGCTGTCACAGCCTTATTTCTTTCAGTAAATTAACAAACCTTTCGGACTTGTTTGAGAAATCATGTCCTGTTACAGCCAGAAAGACCCAGAGACACTCAGCAGCTTACGAAAAATGTGGTGCAAAATTTTATCTTGAGTACAAACTTTAATGATGTTTCCTCTTAAATTTAGAAAGAAAAAAAAAAAGCGAATGAAGAAAGTACATATATAAAAGTGGAACAAAAATTTGGAGGAATACATACTGTGGGGAGAAAAAAACATTTCCAGTGAAGAAAGGGTTCTTCAAATAAATTTGGAACAAGCTGGAAATTTGGCTGTGTAGGAATACATAAGGAAAAGGAACCACAGGAGGGCATTTGTAATCAGGAAGTAATTTTAGTTTTAATGAAGGGAAGCAGTAGACAAGACAGGTCTTTAAGTTACCACCTGGAGGACTTTAAAGGAAGAGGAACGCTCAGAAAAGACATACCAGCTTAATTTTTAAATGGATTTTTTATTTTATTTATTTATATTTTTTTTTTTAGAAAACAGTGAGACTGCATAATAATCTGAGGGGCAATAAAGCACGAGGCACTTACTGTGAAATCCCGGAAATTACTTATGTGGGAGTTGGTATGATTGAAGAAAGGCTGTAATCAGAACAGGCTACCCAAGTCAAGACCTGTGAGGAGGATAGAGGACTAATGATCATGATATCCACCACTAATCCAATTAACCTTTCTACATTAAATCATTCCTATTAGAAGTAGCACTTTTAGGCAGATACTTTCAGCAAGAAGAGACATTCGCCGTGGGAGAAAGGGAAGGTGAGGATGGCACAGAAGGTTCTTGCACAAGAGCCCTCTAAGAGAAGAAACGGTGAAACTGCGGAGGCAACAGCACTGGCTGCAGAAGAAAAGATCTTAAAATGTTCAGAAAAATGAACAAGAAAATTAAAACAGGTAAGACAAAGAAAAGGTGGCAGACAGTTTTAATAATTGTAAGTTTTATGTCTGCCTCTTTATGTGCCTTTCCTTTTCCTTTTCTGTTTCCCAAGAATCCTCGCATGAAGCTTCTTATTTTTGTGTACAGAACATTGGTGCACATTGAGAGCATTCCTTGCTCAATCAGGGTCCTAACCCTTTCTTCTGGAATGAATTTCACTCCATAACATTAACTGCCTTTTGAATGAATTCTTTGTTTCCTATTATACTGTGCATAATTTCTTGAGCTTTTCTCTGCCATGCATTTTGGAATGAAAATGACATCACAAATTACGCCCTGAGGAGTAGCTCACTTGACTCATTCATGAATAAATTAATATTTTAGTGTACCTGATTTTATTGTTTTAAAAATTTATTTCAAACGTTTTACATTTCTGAAAGGATTTTGTTTTGCTTTTTACATCCATGACCTCAAGGCAACCTGCATGCTTTTTCTTACCAATAATTTCATTGAAATTAATAGATATATAAGACGAAAAAGCCTTCAGCAACGTTGCCACTCGAAGCAGTTCTTAAATCCAGAAATAAAAATATGTATGTGCACACTCTGTTATTTTTAAATACACTGATTTCTTTTTGTAGCAGTCTGTTTATCACTTTAAACCCTAACCTCACAACACTGTTCAATAAATTGTTCAAATAGATGTACTCTGTTCAAAATTTTGTAAGGAAGTTTGCTAGAGAAACAAATATTTTTAAAATCAATTTTAGTTGGTTGGTATTAGTAAATTCTTATGTTCTCATTATTCTGCATTCCAAAGGTACTCTGGGTTTGCCTGAAGAAGCTGAGTAGTATGTCCTATTTCTTTATAGACATATTTCCATTTAGAATATAACCAAGGTTATTTTCTGAATTGTTGCACAGATAACAAATTCTTTAAAATTTTCATTCAGGCTGGAACAGCTGGGTTATATCTTTCTGAATGAATCATCCTTCTCTCACCACAAGGAATAATGAACAAGAAGGTCAAATAAACATGTACTTTTGGCAGAGGACAAATAAAAAGTAAACAGTTAATGTTGTTTCTAAATAAAAAACTAATGAACTCACAATTATAAATACAGCAACCTGCTCTCCAGAACTAGTTTGGGGTCCTCCTTTCTGCTCTTTGCTCCCTGATCTGGGTTGTAAACTCCTATTACTGTTACCCAAAGGCCATTAAGCAACTCTGAGATTATATTATTTGAAAAAGAAAGTTTTGTTTTTTTCTACTTCAATGCTAAAAATAGGATGTCATGCATATACTTTGACGCTATGGCTCTTAAAAAATGTCAGCTTGCTTTAAAAAACTTGAACTGATCAATAAAGTTCACATTGGAACCTGGTGGTCAATTACCTTTTTTAAGATACTAGCGGATGATCAGAAAATAGTTCTTAGTTTCAGTATCTAAAGGAAATACACTGGCAAAGCAACTTACGTTTTTATTCAAGGGATTACAGGCAAAAGGACTTCAGGCCATTCCACCATCCTCATCTTTCTTTCTCCTGTGTTTTTGTCAATGAAAGGTGCGTCTCAGTAGCAGAAGTCACTAATGCTTACTGAACTACGCAGGATGGGAAAGATTAGAGATACAGCAAAAGGCTGGATAGCACCAGCTGAAATCGTTAATTGGGTAAAAAAGCTTCAGTGTACTTTTAACTGCAGTCAACCCTGTCAACATTCTTCTGCTTAAATGAGACTTTCAGGTCTAACTCACATTGCAGCAAAACTGACATTGAAGCAAATTCAGTAAAATAATATTTCCAGGATGAAATGGACGATTGAAGCTTTGGGTGTCTGAAATGTACTCCATTAGGGAATAAAAAGTCAGCTATGGTGATGTGAGCATCCATAAAGTTGGCCTGGTTCGAAGGGGAAAGTTACTGAGCAGAAGAAATTGCTGAAAACTAGTGTCAGAGAAAGGCCTGGAACTGTGACCCTGGGCACTAGACCTGCAAACCAGAAAAATCCTTGAGAAGTGCAGCTGACCTCTTTGAAGTACAGCCAGGGTACCTAGAAAACAGAGACGTCCTGAGATACCACTGATAAGTGCAAGAACAAGGGACTGTAATGGCAACTTATCTTCAGAGAAGCTGGAAAACAGTCCAGAAAAATAAAATTGCTCAGAAAGAACAGATAACATCATCATTTATTGTCTGTTACAGGTGAAAAATAAAAATTAACAGCATCTATTGGCTGCTCAAAGTAGGATGTCCTACCCCCTCTTGGTTATAAAAAGGCCTTAATTTTTTTCCAAAATGGAGGTTCTCTCTCCGAGAACTTCCCGTCTGGGATGCCTGGCTGACTCTAGACCCTGTGACGTGGATTATTTTTGAAGTGAGACTCTGCCTGTTATCTTACTGGTCTGGTCTGTCCTCACTTCTTTTGGGTATGTTGGGTCCCCCCTTCTCTGCAATCGGTTCGTCCCTCCCTTTTGGGATGGTTTGGCTCCTTCTGAAATCTAATTCACTTCGTTTTTTATATAATATATAGTTATATAAGGAATCTGTATTAAGTGTAGCTGCTGCTATATTGTTGCCTCACTAATGACAAATTGTAGTAAGCTTTAATAGCATATAACTACTTGGTTGTTGCTGTTACTGGTTGTACTACAATACCAATTGATGCTAGTATTGACTGATACCATACTATTAATTGATACCGTACTGCTAATTGACAGTCATTTGTAAAAGTTTGATATATAGTCATTCATAGTTATTTTAGTAATCATAAGTATACTTGCTAATGGCGATTTTTGTGACATAAAAATATGGACACATACCATTGTGGTAATCTGTAATAAAGTAGTGAAATTTAGGGGATAAAGCCTCTGTGTCCTTGTATATTACGGCACCCTATGAACTCGTGGTTGTAATTTCTATACACCCATAGGCTGGGTAACCCTTTACGTCATGACATATAGTCAGCTCTCTTACAAATTCTTTAACAGAGTTATCAAATATTACATAAATGTACAACTACCCATACTCTTTACTTTGTGTTGGATTAATTTGCTTTCTCTTTATTTTTCCCTGAGGTGCAAAACATGACAAACTCTGCTGAAGGATGCCTTGCTTTGTAATGCTGCAACAACATAAACCCATTAAAACACACAAGTTAATTTTTGTCTGCATAATTTGCTGTTTACAAATTGGCACGTTTCAGGCAATAAAACTGTATGAGAGACAAAGATTTCTCTTCTAGATGGGAATAGTCTATATCTCTTCCCTGGTGAATCTTTCAGCTTGATACTTTTTGAATTAGTTTTATATGGTCTGGCGATACAAATTTTATATTCTACCCTGTTGTAGGGCATACTTGTGCAGTTGTTCTGTGGTGGTGTATGCTGTGTGGATTTTAAAAGTTGTACAGAGTTGTAACTGGAAAAGCAATACTGAAATGTAAAGAGTATCGATCTTATTTGTAAATAAATATTGTCTTCTTTGAGCAAAAAGAGTCACTTAAAACACGGTACTTGAGTTATAATTCTGATTTCTTGAACAATGCTGTAACCAGCACTGGATGGTGAACAGAAGACGTCTATGTTGAAGTTTTTTTATATTGAATGCCAGAAATACAGCATTATCTTTCTTCTGCTATTTCTCCTCTGGTTGTAGAAATGACATCATCACTGGAGTTGGAAGGAAGAGCCAGCAAGGATATTCGGATGTTAATTGGGAGGAATACAAGAGGAAAACAATAATCGCTCAAGGCTCAAAGGACTTCAGCGGGACATGTGACTGCTAAAATTTTAGCAAATGAACCACAAGTTCCTGTGAAGTCAAAAGGGAAATATGAAGGGAATATCACAGAATATCTATGGTAGAGAGAAAAGAAAATCAGAGAAGAAACAAGAAAGATAGGATGGTAAAATGAAATGGAAGGAATGCCAAGGGAGACAAGAAAATAGTCTAATCTAGAAAAAGCTCTATTTGGAATTAAGTTACACTTTCTTTTGGCAGTAACA
This sequence comes from Aviceda leuphotes, assembly GCA_035590175.1. Lineage (NCBI taxonomy): Eukaryota > Metazoa > Chordata > Aves > Accipitriformes > Accipitridae > Aviceda > Aviceda leuphotes. The sequence goes on along the minus strand of JAVJGH010000008.1, from coordinate 1,495,666 downwards.
AGCTCAGAAGGGCTATTCAAAATTATCTTTAAATTTTGTGTAGTGATTCAAGACTAATAATAAAACCCTTCCATTTGAAAGCCTTTAAGTATGACTAAATGCTCTACATTTTAGACCATGGTATGTCTTATTTAGAAGTGTTTCATCTCCCTGTTCTACTCTGAAAGGAAAAGCATGTGGCAGCTACAGTTTATGGTTAAGTTATTTTTTCATTAAGGCAATGTAAACTGTTTCTTAATGAAGTGGAAAGTGATTGCCATTCTGAAAAAAAAAAAAAAAGATACAGGGTATTTGAAAGGTAATTAAAGTCTTACTGATGTCAGCTCTTCGGTGCAACATCTGTGAGTGTAGGAGGCTTGAAAAACAGATAATACAATCCTATACCACATTTTTTTTGCCCAAGTCCTCTCGGAATTGCCCAACTTGTCTACTTTTCTCTTGGACTGTTGAAGTTTCACTATTTTTCTTTCCATGCATTTTACAGCCTATGTCAATGTTATTGATAAGCCTGACCCTCCACTTATTTCAGTGAAAATCTGAGAGGGTGTAATTTTGACTTTCATATGGAAATATCTAAGTATTGTAGATTTATGTCATGCTGAGGTCCTTCAATGACAAGAAAATGCCCTAATAAGACAATGGTGCCCTGGAATGCTTTCTTGATAGTCACACCAATAAAGATGATTTCACGCACACCACAAATAACAGTGTCAGTGCCTCTGTGAGAATGATCACTTCTCAGCTTTTAAATCTCTGCACCTAAATAGAAATTCATAAACTGTAACATGTGATTAAGCAGTTAATAGAAAACTTTCTCACTTTTACTGCAACAGGAGATAATGTACAGTAGAGGCTGTGGAAAAATGAGCGGACACCTCTGTTCCATATATATCAAATTGTTGGCTCACAGAAAGACAAACCTTGGCTTTCTTTAGCTATGTTTTACATGGAAATAATCACTAAAGCATGACAGTGGAGCACATACACTTGGACTAATCACTTGTGATATTGACAGACTTTGGTAGCTGAGGGTTTGGAAAGAAAATTATTACTCGCTACTCCAATTTCTTTACTCTTGAAGATAACCATTTTTTTAAGTTGACTATGCTTCATGTATAACAACAGAGTAAGTGAAAGAAATTGACAGCCTCTAATCATTCACTTTAATCCCTCATTTTCATTCGTCTCTAACACTAATAAAAAAATTTTACTTTCTAGGAAGTCTGATAAAAAAGTGTGTACAACATAGTCTACATATTAATCTGTACTCCACCTGGAATTCTTATTAAAGTTAGTGTTAATCCTTCCAGTAACAAATTGTTTCTCATTACTGTTCCCTTCTTGTTTCTTAAATCTATGGTCTATACAATCCAGCTGTTTCATGCCAGAATGAGCTTCTTATAGTTATTTCTAGCTATCAGAAAACAAAGACCATCTACGCAACCAAATAATAACTTTATTTCAGAAACATGGTGATTTGGGTATTTCGTTGGTATTTTTATTTATTTATTTATTTATTTTCCTGGTCTCGATGCATTTTCACAGGAGCAGAGAAAAACTAGACGCTCCCCTTCTCCCCCTATTTTTGAGGCATCAAGATTTAGTAACTGCAATGGCATTCCTCTTCGGAAAGACTATTGTATTTGGCTTTGGGCTCTCTCAGTAGCTTGGCAGCTCAGCTGCGTAAGGAGAGGGAGACAGATAGATCCTATTTTGGGGGTCAGCGTTCCCTCTCGGAAGTGTTCCAGTTACTTTTTAGGCAGTGCTGACCCACCCTAAGCCTATTGAGTAGAACGGCCTTAATGGTATTGTGGAACAGCCTTAATGGTATTGTAGAACGGCCTTAATGGTATTGTAGAATGGCCTTAATGGTATTGTAGAATGGCCTTAATGGTATTGTAGACCTTGCCTCCATGATGCCTCACAAGAGAAACACCAAGGTTCCCTGCCCGAGGCAGCTGAAGGCAACCGTGCATTACAATGCATTTTACAAGGCAAAGCAAGTAAACATGGAGAACAGTTACATTTTCAACTAAAATCTGTGAAAAACAAGTATGTTACATTTATAGCGTAATCATCCCTGTCACTGTGTTTTTAAGACACAAAGCATTTTAACACAGATTTAAAAAAAAAAAGAAAGAAAAAAAAAAGAGAAGACTTAATTATCACTCCTAGTCATTGCATTGCACCAGATGTTGGCTTAATAGAACAAATACTGTCTGTTATGATTACAGCAAAGCATATTGTAACTATGGTTATAACAGACACTGGGACAGATCACCAGCCAGCATAAATCAATAGAATCCCATTGACACCAGTATATGTAGGCTGATTTTCACAAGCAGAGGTTTTAACCTATAATTTTCTGATTATGAGAAAGGAGGGGTGTATGAAAGGCATTATTTAAAAAAAAAACACCTCTTTTTTTTTTGTGGAGGCTGGAAAGGCACACATATTGTCATTTCAGCTGTCTGAGAACAGATTGTATCCAAATACCTTATTTATTGAATTAACATATGCTGTCATATTACCACATCTGACAATATAACTTCAAATTTTGCCCTCAGAAATTGAGGCAAAGGTTCTATGCTCTCCAACAGAAAGGTAAGGTAATCCAAATTCTTGATTAAAAAGTTTTATCAAATAGTGTAGCAGTAATATCTGTGTGACTGCTACATATTCACAACATTACCCAACCATAGTGAAAGGTTTTATACGTAGTGTTCCTCTGGGGTTTATCAATCTGTCTTTGTTATTAAGTCTGCCGCAGACTAAAGAGTTCATTTGAAGTAAATTACATTTTTAGCATTTTTAAAATATTTTGCAACAAATGGAGTATCTATTATAAAAGTCGGTGGACTATCAGAAATTTAAAATCGGGATTTTAGATTTCCAACCATTGAGATAAAACAACATCAAAAAATATAGTCAATATCAGGATTATGAGCAACAAGTGCAGAAATCTTCACTATGAAGACCTCTTCATATATGTGGAGTGCCAAAACCGCATCTAATCTGAAGGCTTTTTCAGAGTAAAATTTCACTACAGTGTTTGCAGATACAGGATCAGTACATGTCTAACAAATGCCATTATTAGAAAACACTGAAATAATCATCTTCATTGCTTCACTGTCCAATTTATGAAAAGAAGAATTCGTTGTGTGCAAACAGGATAAGGCTAAAATGTAGTGTTGACCTCCACTCTCTAATAAGGAGACTCAGCGCTGAATATGCGCTGTTTTGAAGGGCTCCTTGAGCATTGATGATTTTATTGTGAACCCTGTGCTCAGAACCACTCAGCCAAGTCAGAAGATTAGCCAGGGGCCTCCCGTTCCTACCAAGGTCTGGTACAAACTGGAGTTACTGGATTCAGCTGAAGGGCCCTTCTGCTGGGAGCTTTCATTGTTTCACTCCTTGGAGTACTGATGGCGTACCTTGTAAACAGTCTGCCTTGGCTTGAGATTTTGTATATAGGGTACTGAACATTGTAAACGTATGTAAAACTTCACACTAAGTTATTTTAGAGCTGCGGTTCGGTGCTTATTAAAATTCTATCTTTCTGGCCTTTATCAGGCAATGCCATTCAGCTATAGTGATTTCACCAGGGGTGAAATATGCCTTATTCAGAAATGGAAATCCTAAATTCCAGGAACACAATGATACAAAAGGGTCAGGCTCTCCCTCTGAACTATGCATGTCACTTATTTCCCAGAAACTGAAGTAGGCATAAAAAATCCAGTTAAACAAAGAAACTGCAGCTAAAATTTAAATTATCTTTAACTGAGGTGACAAAAATGGCTAGAGGAACAAGCATGCTGCTCCCAAAATGAATTATAATTATAATTCTTTATAATTAGCACCATCTTTGAATTTTTAAATATATTTATCTTTTAAAAATATTCAGATCTCTCATTCTCCACAGACCCCCACCCTTCCTCTTTCTCTTTCGGTATAAAGCTAAAGGAAAATTAAATGTTGGCAGTTAAAGTAGTTACATAAGTATGGCAACCATCCAAAATTCATACAGGCAGATCTGGAGTCATCTTTACATGTGCAAAAATAGTTGAAAAAAATTTTAGCACTCTAGACATTTTATCTGGGTAAGATCTTACTCAGTGGAGGGTGATTGACAGCAGCTCTTATGTTTTAAGATTTTAACGGAGAATGTGCAATGTCTAATAAATGGTGCTCCTCACACGGTTCAACCATTTATTTGTTCAGAAAACCACATGCAGAGCGCTCTGGGTCAGATGCTGGGGAAACGGTTCGTTGTCTCACGTAGATGAGGCTGTCCTTTTGTACAGACCCACTACATTTACCAAAGTAATTGGTAATTGTTACGTAGAATCTCACGTCTGCCACAGAAACATGGTCACTGGAGATTTAATGAGCTCAACCTGCGTCAAAAAAAGCAGTTTTATTTACCACTATGCATTTTCTTAAGTATCCATCAGTGCGTATTTTTTGCTCCAAGAAGATAGTTTACATGAATCAGTCAAATATAATCCACTGCAGGCTCGGGTATATTCAAGCTCATTATTACTGCTTCCTCACAACTTGCTGAAATTTGCATTGGGAATTTAGATCCCAAGAATAGTTTTTAAAGGGTGATGAATCAGACTACAGGTATTTCAAAAGGACAATCACTATAATATACACCACTTTGGAATAATAAATTGCTGTCAAAAGTTTTCAGACTAGATGCTGCCCTCACTTACAGTAGTGTCAGTCAAGAATAAGTCTTCTAAAGGCAGTGCAATTATTCTGGATTTAAATCCATATATCTGAAACCACACGGTGGTTCAGGCCTCTCCATAAATTAACCAGGGTTTGCTCATGCACTCTCTGTCCAGGCAAACACATAGGTAAACACATAGAAGTCTGCACCGGGGGAAAAATTATAAACCATTATAATACTAGATGATTGTAACACAAATAACTTGATTCTAACCCAAATTCGTTCCCCTGACACTCCTCAATGCACGCACACAAACACAGGCACACATACGCTCATAAACACACTCGTACTCCTGTAAAAAAAATCTAAGGACATACATAGGATTTGTTCGAGGAGCGCCACTGAGGCTGGATAGTAAAATAGCCATTTTCTAAACCGAAGTAGACAAAGAGGGGTGAGATTTGTGCCCACGAGTGACAATAATGCTCACAACCCCATGTTGTCAGCCAAGGCCTTAGGGCCCCTCTAAGTCAGAGGTACTTACTCGAAGCAGAATAGAAAATCTAGCAGTTGAGTGAATTTTATTAACATCTTACACTTGTTGTAAGCCTAGTATAAAATCCTCTCATAGGAAAAATGGAAGAAATGCTTATATAAAACATGAATCATAAAAAAACTTCAAACAATGAAAGCACTGAGGAAGTTCTTTCATTTATCTTCATTATTTTTAAGGTGTTATTCAGACATGTCATCTGATTCATCACTTTACGATTTTTGATTAACTCTCTAAGCAAACAGCAAGGTACTTCAAAAGCAAGGGAGCTTTTTTGTGCCTGGACCAAAATTTATCTCCAGTATAACACTAATGAGTCGAGATCAATTTTATACCTTGTTTGCCTTTCCATTTTTGCATACAAACATATTTTCGTTTACTGGCCACTCTTCCCTTTTTTTTTTTATAAAGTGTCATTTGTGTAACGTATTACGTGTAACAAATCACCCATGGCAGACACACTAATAATATTGACCACGCACAACTATTTATCATTGCGTTTACCGTTGTGCTCACCATCGTGCTTGCTCTCTGCCCTGCACACCCAAGGAGAGCAGAAAAGCAATGTATCACTGTCCCCGGGGGGATTTCCCCAGCAGAACTGGCACAGGTACGGTGTGACAAACACTACTGACAAAATACTAGTTTGTCTTGAGAAACAAGACCCGGCGTAACTTTCACGGACTTCAGAAGTCTTTGGTTTGGGCCTGAAGGAAAGGTGAGAGCACGGATTCATCAAAACAAATCCTTTAAAATGTAGTTTTGCACTAAAACGTGAACATTCCTGGCCTCAGCAAGAGGAAAAGTGGTCAGGAACACCATCATTTTAATAATCGATATGCACATACTATTTTGTGTCTTTTGAATTTTTAAGGAGTCCCTTAATTTCACTTTCTACCAGATCAGGTAGGATTTACTGTTAATACAGCTCAGCTGTTCCACGTATTCACACAACAGCATTTCCCTGGGTCTCCTCATCATTCCAGGGATTACAACCTTTTAGTTAACCGGTGAAAGGTGAGCCTATGGCTCAAGACGCATTTTTTAATTTGCCAGAAGTTTTTGTTAGTACAAATGACAGAGAAAAAATTTGTTTATGTTCTTAATCTTTGCAGGGAATAAATCACTGTCTTTGTTGATAGCGTAAAGGATAATAAACTCGTTAAGTGATAAAAATACAGGTGTGGGAATGTCTTAATTTGTGGGATAGAAGACACATACGTGCTCTGTCTAACCCCCAAACCTGCATGTTTCTTATATTGACAAGCTAGTTTCTGGGTCTTCTGAAATTATTCTCCATCCCACTAAAAACTGAAATCCAGTAATCAAATAAATGCCTTCAAATTTGCATGTTGATGGCAAATAGAACTTATTTTCTTGTGGGAGTCCATTTTTGTTTTGCTAAGCTGATTTCACAGAAATAACAGAAAACCCCGTAAGTTACTTGGAGAACTGACACAATCAATTTGCTCATTAGTCTGCATGAGAGGAAAAAAGTGTTAATCTCTCAAAGTGCTACTTTAGAAAATTAATTACTCATTTCATAAGGTTTTACGTGTCAAAAAATATTTTCAAAATGTTATTCTCGTTGTAGGAAGATAATCCCTTTGGAATTTTTCTGCGCACGTTAACGTTATACGGAGTAATGACACACACCATACCAAGTTGTAAAAGTTAAACTGGTGACCCACAGTAAACGCTTCACTTTTAAAAGCCCAAGTGCTCTTAACTTTCGTCCGTGTTACACAAGCCTGTCCGTCCTTTGGGTTGGTTTCGTGCCCCTCTGCCACAGCGACACCGGACAGGCTGGAACTGACCCCTGGATCCAGACACTCGCAAATTCCTGCCCGGGTCACACCGGCATCTGCTCCGTACGCGAGTCCCAGATCTGCGGCTCCGTCGCATCCCTGTCCTGCCGCCAGATACAGCAGCGCTTTGTTCTGCCTCTTTTCCTGCTGGAGGAGTTTTTCCTAGCGGCTGCTCCTTGTTCTGAAACATGAAAATGTGCGAAGCATAAAACTCCAGCTGTGAATACTTACCTCCCTGCAGTGTTAAAAAGTTCAATATACAAAACACCTGGTTTCAAGCAAAATGCACACTAAGATATATGGCAATGAGACAGATTTAATATACCCCATAGGGCCCTCAAGCAGTTTTTAAATTAAAGACACAACATAGTTTGGTTGTTTGGGGCTTTTTTTTTGTTTGGTTTGGTTTTGGGGTTTTGTTGTTTGGGGTTTTTTTCTAATGGGCCTTTACTATTTCAAAAATAACGAATAGATAGCTCTTCCAACTGAAGAGAAAATCATGAAAAAAAAGGGATTTGTGGTGAGTGGAAAGGATGAGGATTCATTGTTATGCAAATAAAATGTGAAATATAAACTTTACATTATGAACAGAAAAAAAGTCTTTGTTCCAGTGGCTCTCCAGAAAAGAAATTGGCAATCTTGACGTGGAGATACCTGCTATGGGGCAAGTCTACAATTCTCTTGAGGTTTACTTACCAGCAATTCAGCATGTTCGAGGTTTATTTTTGTAACAGTTCAGATAACCAGATGTCAATAGGTTGGCATGTAGTCTCCTGTTAGAAGGTAACAATAAAGTGGACCCTGTTCCTCCTACATGAAGTTCTGCAGGCATTATTTCACCTTTATCTTTGACTGTACTTCCATACGGAGCTGTTCTAATGCCCAGGAGTATAGATATGCCTTGAAATAATTGACAAGAAGTTCACAAGAAAAAATAATAAGGAAATTTTAAAAAATCATAAATTATCAAACTTTGTTATTATGACATCATACAACAGATACAGATGCCATCATTGTTTCTGTTTTCACTCAGGCCCACATATTCATTTCTTCTAGCATTATATCTTGCCTGTTTGGTAAATCTTTCCTCTGGACGATACCAGCTTTTTCTTCAGAGGGTAACCTGTACAACACTGGGAACACAACCTTCCCCAACATATGGGCAAGTGATTGAAAATGCATTTGTATCTTTACATGATCTACATAATTTAAGTTTTAAAAGAACACAGTTACACAGTTCTGACATATGTAAGGCATACCTATAAAGCTAAAAATGGAGATTTTCAATACTTTTTTCAGAAGAACCTTTGGGGCTCAAGTGTTTGATGCACTGAGGACTCAATATACCCATGGAGCTAATTGCTAAGGTAGGACCAAGACATTTTTTGTATGATAGATGATAAATTTTGGAGCCTGTGAATGAACTTGACGGCTGGTGTGGGAGACCAGCTGAGCTTCACCCGAGACCTGGAATCCACTTCTACATTGTCTGCAGCTAAGCCAAGGCCAGAAACAGATCTCTTGGAAGGCACAGAGAGCTCTCCCTCTGGGGAGGACTGCAACCACAGCTCAGCTGGATTTTTTTCTGACTCATCACTACGAATTTAATATTCAAATAACTCTTAAAATAGCAGAGTACCGTCAGGTGCCATTACTGAACTGTAATGTAATGGCAGATGGGTATGAATACTATTAAAGAACGCAGACATGATGCGTAAACTGAGTACAAGAATGTCAAGCAGAAACCAGTAGCAGACTCGAGAGTAGAATTCATGGAGACATTTCATGAATATGCTAAAGACTTTTATTAAATATGTTTGTTTAGCCATATCTTCCATTTTCAGTGCCAACCACTGAAAAATTAGCAGGTTTCTGTCACATACAGTTGGTGTATATTGTACTTTATTTCTGCTGACATTCAAGATTTGCTTTTAAATATTCTCATCTTAGTGGTCATCACCAAGTAAAAAAAATTAATTAGTTTAAAAGCTCCTTAATGAAGCCATTACCTTTATGTATCTCTAGAGATGGATGAAGAAAGAATTACTGGAATAGACATCTACCACAGCTTCTGTTGGGTTCAAGTTTCCCTGCTTTGAATTAAAGGTCCAGTGTCCTTTTCTTCTACAGCCCATGCTCAAGGCCAGAGGGGGGGTGTAAGTCTTTTTGGTCTTGAATTGAGCCGGTGGTCGTGATCTCCCCCTGCCGCCTTTATCTTTCCTCCAGTTACCAAAGACTTTTGCTGACCCCATGGCTATTAGCAATTATTCAACTTTTTGGTTCCTCCTGGGGTAGGATGTTCCCTTCTTATCAAGGCATGCCTTGTTTATCCAAAGGGTGTCTCGTTTCGTGAGACCTTTGTGGTCTTCTGAAGGTGCCTTAAGTACATCACTTCTTAAGTACATCATTTCTTGAGTATATCGTTTCTTCAGTACATCAACCTTAGATATTTATTTCTGTTATAGCTGAATTCCAGTATTATTCCACAGTTATCACTGAAAATAAAGGTAAATTAAATAAACACATAAATGCATGAATTGTTCTCAGCAAGATGATGTTAAATACTCAAAAAATATAAACACTCTGGAAGGCTTAAATTTGTCCAGCATACACTCACAGAAGCTTCCCTTTCTTTCACATACGGCTTTGAAGGAAAGGTGGGGGATGGCACTTTTTTGCTTTGCTTTGTTTTGTTTTCCTTTGAAACAGCATAAACTTCTCTTAAGTTACCATGTTCCCTGGAAAATATCATACTGATGTAGACATTTATCACATCTAAAAGATTTTGATAAGCTGCCTGCAGAATGTATTTAGAGAAAAAAAAACCTTGCATATTCCCAGTCCTCCATTCTCATTCCATATCTTCTTTTTTTAATTTGTTTGTTTGCTTGTTTTGTTTTATGGTTACTTTTCTTCACAGTTTTGCTTTTGCATTTTTAAAAGAGCTTGGTCTCTCCTTTCTTTGAAACAAATTATATCTTCCTTCTGAAAACACAGCAATTCCTGCTTTTTTCTAGTCTTGTGGCCCAAGTTATTTCAGGTAGAATCTGTAGTTTCTCTGAAGTCGTATCCTAATTAATCCTGGCCTTCCAACACACTTGATCCAAGTGATGGCATAAAGCACTATCAGTAATAAAAGAGTTTAAGATGGTTTCTTCTTTACCAACTTTACATATAAGGTTTGCAGTCAGCCAGGCTTTAGTATTTGACACTACTTCACATTAAAATCTGGAGGAGTCTGGGCTCCTACTCTTTTCCTTTCCCTCTCTGGAAAATTGGGAAAGTATAGACAAATATCCTTATTGTCTATGCTCAGGGTCCTCAAAACATCTTAACTGGGGGCCAGGCCCACCCTGCTGTACCATCACGATTTTAAACCTTTAAACACTGCTGGAATCAGTGAAGCCAGCGGGGAGAAAAGTGAGGCCAGTGTCTGACGAAGTTCATAACCTGTTTTCTCCAAGAGAAGAGGAAAATCTGGATCACCTGAATTGTCTTTGAGAAGCTACGGAATCCCATTTCCACCTGAGATTGCTTTCACACATGACACTGTCACCTGGTGCCAGAGTCTTTTTCATGTTTAATACTTTTTCTACTTGTCTTTAGATCTGAGAACCTGTAGTGAAGGTGTTGGCATAACATTTGCTTGTAGTTCCCAAGCCATTTCATTTTCCTAAACAATTTAGGATGCTTTCCACCTCTCCTCTCCCTCTCCAAGTGGTTTCTATAAGAATAGAAAAAAGTCCTACATTAAAATATTTTAAGATCCAAGCCCTGGAAACAAGAAATATGTGCCTTAACTGCCTTACTTTAAATGAATGGACAGATCTGTATGCTAGCTGCCTGATTATTCCTTGCTTTAAGAATAAATTCTCCTACATCATATACAGTATATTAGTCAGAAATTTTTCTTTTCAAAACTGACTCATAAGAATTCAATTAACAGAATAATTGAGCAGTCTCTGTAATAGGAAAAAAAATCAAGGGGCAAGTATCAGGGAACAGCCTGTAATGCCACAGTATCCTAAACACGCTAGGTCAAGTTCCACTTGTTCTGCTAACAGCAAAGTCAATATGCCTAAAAGCACAGAGTAATGACAATAGAGAATAATTTGGATAGTCTTTTATAGCATCTATTTAGCATAATATAAGATAGACTTTCCCATTAAAAAAAAAAAAAGAACCTAAATTAGATTACTGAATCTTCTTGAAAAACCTGCTAGAAAAGCAGGTTTGAACTGGTAAAGTACATCTTCTATGGATGATGTATCTGTGAATCTATGTGATGCATCTATGGATGATATCAGCTGAGGTGATTCAGTATTTTCTAACTTTATATTATATATTTACATTTTGCATTTGTGTAGGTAATGTCTAGGTGTACACCCAGACATGGATGAATGACTGAATCTTTGTTATAGGTTACCCCATCTTTAGTTGCCAATAATACATTGTCATTGGCTGTAACACATACAACGAAAAATTACTGTGGCATTTCCCTTAAAGAAAGTAGTGGGTTGAAGAAAAAATATGACTCATAGTCACACAAAGATTCCTACAGATACTTGTTAGGGTGTATTTTTGGTGTCACACTTGTATAGGCCTCTGCACAAATTCATAGTATAGTGATTTTACATAATGTAA
>JAVJGH010000008.1:1426896-1439330 GCA_035590175.1 Aviceda leuphotes | reverse complement strand
GTCTCTGTCACTAGCTACAAAGGGTGAGCTGGTTACTACTTTCCTCATTTCTGGGAGGTTTTCATGCAGATTGACTTTGCCCATTAGTTAAGCTGAAATACCTTCCCCTGCTGCAAGGGAAGACCATGCAGAAGCACACAGAGTTACTGTGCATCAGCTGGCATAAATGTGTTCGTTTGACTATGTGGGAGCAAATAACATGTTTAAACACAGGTATGTTGTGCCAATGCAGAGATTCTGGGATATCTTACCTGACTTGCAGAAAGATTTGTCTCGCCTGTAGGTTCTGTGTCATGTTCACTGCTCTTGCATTGGTGCTTTGGACAGCTGAAGATGTCTGAGAAAGTACTAGACGTATATATTTAGGTATATTTAGGTAGGTAAATTGCTTCTTTGTTTTTATTTTTGCATCAGTTCCTTGCTTATAATGGGAATAACAGCTGTGCCTCAAGGGCATGAAGTACTGAAAAAGCAGATTACTGAAGAAAAAGCATGTGCCTTAGATCATGTCATATGCAGCTCTTAGAAAATTATCTGCACTTAGAAAAAATACCTCAACAATACTTTGAAAAAAAAGGGACTAATGTTAAAGCTTCAATAATTCATCAAAATCCAGTTTAAATAAATAATAAACCGTATAACTAAACACCTAATCACCCAGCTCCTGATTCTTGTGACTCACTGTTTATTAGCTTCTCAATAAATTAATTTGCGTGACTTAGCAGGCTAAATGCTTAAGAATAAAAAGGTTAATTGAAGGTTGGAGTAGGATACATTATTGAGTAGTTGACATATTGCCTTGATGTTATGAATAATCTGGAGTAGTTCAATAGAGTTACAGCCACTTTTCCCAAGTCTGAACTTGACCTGCAGTCTTTCTTCCGGAAGCATTGTCACTTCTTTATGTCTAACAGGGCTTTGAGTAATTTCTTTTTTGTTTTTTTTTTTCCCCTTCCCTTTTTAAGAATATGAATTATTAATAACATGAAGAATACATTCAGGGAAGAAAAAGACAGAGCATATCACAGCTCCCCAAACCTGTAAGATTTTGAAAAAAGGGAGAACAAAAAAAGTTAAACATCCATACCTGAGGTTGCTCGTTTGCATGCCAACAAAAGATAGTGAAAGGAACTACAAAGAAGCTTTGAAATGAGAGGATTATTAGAACAAGAAGAATTTTGAATTAATTAGGACAAGCTTGTATAAGCAGATCCAAGATGCCAGAGGGTTTGGAAACTCTTTTTCTGTAAATCACTTCCTATCACAGACACTTTTTTGCAACTACTGTGCTAATGATGAGGGGCAGACCCTCAGCAGGTTCTATTTGTCAGAGGTCCAACAGAGGTAATGCAAATCACACTGAGTATCTGTCCTGCCGTTTTGTGCTATTTCTCCTGCTCACCCAGCCTCACCTCCTTTCATTTTTATGATAAACAGGACTTGAACTCTGCTGAGCCTCACAATTCTGCATCTCATGGATGACTCATTAAGGTTTTATCATTCCAATGACATGTTATTGAACCCAGTTTCCTTAGGGGGCTGGTCTGGTGATTACAGGAGTAACTAGTGACTGCTTAATCACCCACTTCATTGTATTCATATTAATAATAAATACTAGGAGGTAGACAGTTATAATTACATTGCTAGTTTAGGAAGACATGAGACCATAAAAGTTGGCAACACTGAAATACAAATTCAGTCGTAAATATCACACGAATAGATATGACTTCGAAGGTGCAAAGAGAGCATAAACATTTTTATTTTAAAGAGAGTTATTGTCTCGGTAATCGTGATGCTGTTTAATTAAGCAGAAGAAAAATTCTTCCTTGAGCATGAGCAGCTTAGAAGAGATGAGGCAATATGACATTGTCATGTCTGGTTCAGAAGCATTTTCCGTCAGGGAAAGAGGCCCCCAGGAACCCTCCATAGCGGCCTTGCTGTGATGTTCTTTGGAGCAAGAGATCATATTTTTTTATGTTCATAGTGTCCATAAAGTATGGCCCATGCCTCTGGGGTTGAACTCTTCCACTTTTGATCAGCAGGTACTTTGCAGAACAGGGACTGTCAGCATTGTGTAAGTCTCACAACACAGCAGTTCCCAGGACGCACCTGCTGAGCGGACATCCCCTTCTAACTCTAATGAGCTAGGGCAAACACACTGAATGTTTGGTAGAATGTGATCCATCACAAAGTGGGAAAAATGCTGAGCTGGATGTGTGCTGAACTGCAGGCACAGTCAGGTGAGGGTTTTTTTCTGGTTTATTATATATGTCTATTTTAAGATTAGGTGAACTGCCATCCAGAGGCGCTTGTAACAGATGCGTAGGGTGACTATCTAAGTTTTGACACCTAAGTTAAGGCTGATGTTGAGTGGGGGCTTGTGAGGGAACATGCTGGACCAGGGAGTCACGAATAGCAATAGTATTTCTCCCAAAGCAAGATGATGCTTTTATGGCTGAGGATTTCTGAAAACTACAGGCTTCCAATCAAACCTGATCTTTCTGAAAATCCAGAATAATATCTGTCCATTCCCCATTATGTTTAAAATGAGGCTTGGCTTTATTTTATTTTGCACAGATCAAGTTTTTGTTGCAGAGCTTTATTTCCACATAACTGAAAATGTTTTCTGCACAGTGCAGCTAAAATAGTTGTCAAAAGTAAAGTTGCATCCTTTACTCACATTCAGAAGTAAAGGCAGAGTTGCATCCTGAATAGGACTGAGAAAAATCTAGCCTAAGTTCAGAAGGTGGATGCTCAGGCAGTTCATCACTCAATTTAATTCATTACCTAGAGCTGCACATATTTATGTATCATGTTAAAAATCAGACAGCTCGAATGAGCAGAAGCTGGAAATGTTAGTTCAAGTTTCTTCAGGTAAGGGATTTAGTGCTCCCAACTGCTAGCTATTTTGTAAAACAGGAGGTTCATAATTGTGCCAAGCCTTGTAGACAATTAAATGTGGTTTGAGCAATCTGTGAATTTGGCCTATAAGGAAACTAAGCAGAGTGTATCCTAACAGGACTTGGGCTAACAATCACTGTCAATAACTCAGTGATCAGTTGTCTGAAATGTGTCTGGGATTTCACTGCTGAATATTTAGGTGCTAGGCTAGTTTGACATCTACAGGATTGAAGAAAGGGTCTGGCAATGCCAGCAGTCCCTAAATACCTGCGTCTCCTGAGGCATCTTAGTAATTCAGCACTCCTTGCCAAGCTGTCCCTCCAAGTGTGTGCATCCAGCGGGAATCTGACTGTGCACAGCTTCTGGCTGGAGTGATGCCTCAGTTTATAGGGAATTCATCATTACTTGCCAGGGTCATATTTCTTTCGGGGAAGAAACTTTCTATTAAGCTATAAAACTTCAACAATTTCCTTTAAAATTATAGAACTTCATGGGAGGGAGAGATGTGGGGAAGTGGATCCAGCTAAAATAAAGACAATAGATAGGAAAAATAGAGTCAATGATTTGTGGAAAAGGGTCATGTACATCTTGGACTCCTTGAAAGACTGTGCATTAAAACTGAAAACCACTGAAGGGGTGAGGAAACCAAGACTGGGAGATAAAGTAATGTTTCTATAGCTGGGCAGTCTTTAGGTAGACAGAAGCACATGGGGATGGTTTTGAGCAATCTGTCTCCTTTATTTGTGTATAGGTGCACAAATGCATACACGAAGGAAAGAACTGCCAGCTCATTGCCTGCTAAAAAATGTATAGGACAATGCAGGAAAACTGGGACACAAGGCACCATCCTTACTGCAATGGAACAGCTGAAGGGTCTGGCACCAGAATATATATTAAGTAGATCAAGAAAAGAAACACAGCTAAAATCTAGCCATTTAAAATTTACAATACATTTATAATAATAGCTTCAAACTTTGCTAATATGCATTTTGATTGACTATACATTCTCATCTCACTACCATTGCTCCCTCAGGCTCCACATCCCCAGTTAGGCAAATAGTTGGCCTTTACCAGATGACATTACATTGAATTCACTATCTGAGTTACAATTAGGTAAAGCACTCAGTTTTGATCCTCTATTCTTCTGAGTTACTGGAAAGAAGAGATAAAGCCCCTACAGCCTTGGCTCCTGAGGCTTCCCACACAATAGCATATTGCCTTGCCACAGTGAAATATGCATAATTGGTTAGACTCTGCTCTATAGATATGATTAGTACCTTGAATCCTGAGCTCTTTTATTGCAAACAGCAATAGAGATTCCCAAACCTTGCCTCCCTGTTTTCCCCCTAGTTTCAACAATGCTTTGGTTTGAACAGATGGAAGTGTGAGAAATACCTGCTTATAAGCAGGCAAAGCAGAGAGGTAACATCAGCCTGGACAAGAAGAAAGTGCAGGGAATTTTGTAGTGCTCAGCTGAACTGTCTACCGAAGAGACACTGGGGGAGAGATTTCCAAGGGCAGAGAGAAGAAACAAAATGTACTTCAGAAACTGGTATTTTGAATAGGTAGAATAAAAGTAATCCTAGTCTCGACAAAGGTTAAATCTTACCCAGACACTCATCAGTCATCTTTCTGGTAGCTTCTACCTTTTTTTGGTGCATATCTATTCTGGCTTCTAGTTCACCCATTGGCAGAAGGAGGGATTATCTTTCCATTATCTGTCTTCACTGCACCTGCCACAGAGAAACCCAAAATAAGCACAATGATGATAAAGTTAAAAAATACTACTAAAGATCTCTGAACTAGAGTATGCTATTTACTGCTAGTTTTTGCTCTGAGAAGATTAACTAAGGAATGTAAGTATTCTGCTACACTATTCAACTCTTAAAGAAGATCAATTTGTAGGATGCTATTTAATATTAAATATCCTAAACAAGCACACAATTACAGGAAAATTCCAATTAAAGCAGTATTTTGCCACTTCTCATGTGACCGTGTTCTCAGATTGGAACATCTACTTGTATCCTATATATTTAAATGATCTCCATAGCCCCTAGAAAGTCCAGGCTGCTTGTCAGTTAGCAGACTGATCTTTGGGCACTGAGTTACCAAAGCAGAACACAGAAGTTTTCCAGTTCAGTGGGAGTCACTTGGGTGAAATCCCGCACACAGCTTTAGCAGATAAACCTCTTAGCACCACAGAAATGAGGATAGGGTAGAAATGACAGAGGATTTGGTGATCAGATTTCAAGTTGTCATTATGCAATTACTTCACGCTTCAAATGTCTCTCCCCTCTTGCTTGCAGAAGCTGTAATCATTGCCTTTAAAGCAGTGCAGAACCAGAGGAGCTTTGCTGGTGAGTGGCAGTATCCTAAATGTACAACGTTCCCCTGTTGTCAAATCCAAGTCTGCTCCTTCAGTGTCATGTATGCATTCATCCTTATTAAAGAGGAGTTTCTGTGCAGCTTAACAAGCAGTCATTTTTTTTTCCTGCAGTTTTGGCACTGTAGTAGGGAATGGAAGTAAAGGCCAATCTTTTACTCAACATGTAGAATTAAACTACCTTTTGATGTTAGTGCAGGACATGCTGAGCATTTCAGAGCATTAACGTTACAGGGTATCAAGTTATCTGCTCCAAATCAAGAAGTCCCAGGAAGACTGGCAATTACCTCTCACCAAATTCCAGAGATGTTGGATACCTTTGGATATCCTTTGAAGCAGCAGACTAAAGGGGGCTCACTTGTGAATTTCATGTAGGTAACACTGATTTTGAACATTTTAGGTATTCAAACTGCTAAAGTTTCCCTTGATAGTGCAAACCTCAGCATTGCAATTTGAGTCTACTGACTCTTGGTTTACTTAGTTATCTTAGAAAACATTTATGAAATGACCAGAAGTGGAAAAAACATTGGCAGAGAGTAAGGAAGAAAAAATCCCCCCCCCCATATGTTCTGGCAGCATCAATTTGACACCGTTGCTTCACTTAGTATGTCACTATTTCCTTGAAAGAGCTACCATGTGCTTCCCAGCTAGCATTCTGGATGTGAAATCTTCACAGCAGCCCGCTGTATCTGAATAGCATCACCTCCACTCTGCACTTTTGAAATGACAGCCCTTCCAGGCAGCTTTGCTTCATTAGCTCAGCTTAAGACATTGCATTGGGTTCCACTGCACTTTCATGTGTGATTTGACCGGTGATTAATCTGATCTAATGGACAGCTGCTTCTGAAAACCCTTTCACTCCTACTGCTTCCCTTGACTTATCGCTGCGCTCGTAAAAACCTTACCCGTTTTCTGCCAGTTTAGTTCTCTGAACAGGTGAGTTCAGAGAACTTATTAGACAAATATCACTTGTGGTGCAGAATTGGTAGAACCGCCCTTTTGGTTGTTGAATAGCCTTTCCTTAGCCTAATCTGAATCATTAACCATCACTCACATAGGACAATAATTCTGCTGTATGGTGGCAACTGTGGTAAAGACTTCTTTTCTAGGCAAACTTAATTCTGTGACTTCTCTGCAACTATGACCTTCAGCCCCTCTTCCCTGACCTTTGCTTTCTTCCATGTTGTCTGTACAAATATTTCATTCATTTTCTTTACCACAGAGAAAATACACGCATCTACCTGTATCTCATTAATGAGAGAGGGAAAGAACTTGGCTGTCACAGCTGGATCCTTCATTTACAATTTTTTTTTTACTTCCGTAATTTAACAAGAAAATTTCTGACTTGCTGACAAATATTTAGTTCTTCATTTAACACCATAATACTTGTTAGAGATTTTTATCCAGTGTCAAAATCAGTGCAAGTCTGTCACCTGACATCAGCAACTGCAGTCATCTGTTCCAAGCTTCCCCTATAATATTTAAATTTTATGACCTAAAACCAACAGAACAATTTGCAACTGTCTCTTTTGTGTCCAAGTGGAGACTGAAGAATTATTTTAAGATATATGTTGCTGATCAGTCATTGATATAAAGAATTGTAGGTTCACAGAAATAAGGTTAAATACATTAATATACAACTGAGAAGCTGTCAATTTTCCAGTGACTTTTCTAGACAATATGATATTTCCAGTCTCAGTACCATGATGGATTTAAAACGAGCTAGACCAGAATAAATTTCTGATGCAAATCTGCTATGTCAAAACATCCACAGAGTTTGATTTACTCTAGCCTTTATCTTTTTTCAAGTCCCATTTTATTCAGATACGGTATACCTGCATTGGAGATTGGCATTGTACTAATACTGACCAACAGAAAAATCCCCCCAAAAAGCCCATAAAAATGGATTCCATTAATTGTTAATAATTTGCCTTATTTTCTTTCAGTTATGTATCTCAAAGGGTTTTGCAGGTATGAATTCCTCCTTCTTTGTTTTGTACATTTGTATGGACTCTCATGACCTTTTATAAATATTCTGAGTATGCCAGTGACGGGGGTGTGTGGGCTGTGTTGGAGTGTGTGCTATACACAATTTCAAGAAAAATTCAGACACAGCAGAAGTCCATGGTCACTCCTACGGCCATGCCAGATCAGGGTACCCACATCTATTTTGTCGTGCACCACACAAACATACACACCCCAGACACTTCGAAAGTTTACTTGTTGAAGTCCATATTGGCATAAAGGAGTTCTAATTCATTCCCTCCTGTGTCCATGTCTGTGACAGACAACGTAACAAATTAGAAGTAGTAAAGTAAGTCTAAAGCAAGAATAAAGATCTACGATTTCTGCACAGATTTTTATTACAGTTAACATTATTGTCTTGTGGCTTCATATTCAAGATTCCACATTAAAAACATATGATTACAAATCCTCATTAAAAACTATGTAATTGCAAAGGCCACCAAAAGGTAACATTTTTATTTCAATTATTTTTGCTTCCATAATTTTGCAGCTATATTCCTCAAGGTAAATATAAACTAAATACAAATAGATGCTTTCACATATGGTCATGCGTGAGCAGAGATAGCCAAGAATTTGCAAAAATTGACCTTTTTTCTAGTGGAATTCTTGATTTGGTTATAAAACCAGAAACTTTTCATGGCTCTTGGAAGTAAATCTTTCTGACATCTATGATAGCATTTCTATCAATGGTCAAAACAGCGGGGGGGGAAAGTCGTGTTTGCCATGCAGCAAATAGTAGACCCCATTTTCAGATCATTTTTAGACTGTTTTGTACTCAGGATTTAAAGCTCATATTGCTCATATATGAGTCTTCCTATTGCAAGTATTCGTCATTAGCTAAAAAGTTAACAGAGAATTTAAATGTGGTAATAAGCATGATATTCTATGTTTTCAGATGGTTCTCAGGAAATTTGCTTTTCTGTGCTAGTGATTACAGCTTTTTAGTGATATATGTAATTTGTAGATTAAGTTTTGCTATATTACCTACTTTATTTCACTTTTTCATGTAAGGATAGTTTCCTTTAAGACCTCCTAATGGTTGGAATGTCAATTTCTAAAGTAGGATCCACACATATTAAATTACATTCACTGTCGTGTCAATAATAGACTGGACTTCAACAAGTGTGTAGTGTATATTATAAAAGTACTGAACTTCACTAGAAGAGCTGATATTTGTAATAATTATCTGAATATTATATCAATCAGTCAGTATATGATAGTACATTCATATCCATCTAAAATGTGAACTGAAAATTCTGACTCTAAAGGACTCTGGTTTTTAAAGTAGGAAACTGCTTACTGACACAGTGTATTTTCAATCGTTTATTTATTTTTGTTTTCACATCTGAGTGAGAAGTTCTGCCCAGTCCTTCATTTCTTTACATTTTCTGTAGAGTATAGAATGAGACACTAGGCAGCATCCAGTCTGTTGATTACACTGGAAAACAACTGCCTATAAATTCATTTAATGCAAGTAGCTAAAGGTCTTTTGCCCAGCACATGTGAAGAGGCGACACAGAAACGGAAGATTCTGCATCCGTCCCTCCCCTGACTTCTGGAAAGGGCAAACTTTGGCAGAAGGGGGTGGTGAGACAGAAAAGAACAGCTAGTTAACAGAAGCAGAGCTGGACTGACTTTTCTCAAATATCTCAGGAATATAGCAGCAGAATTTGTCACGTACGAAGGTAAAGCAGGAGAAACTGCAGATGTGGCTTCAGAAAGAGAAGCAAAAATACAGTTTGCTATGTTTCAAGCAAAGTGTGTGCCATTACAGATCTGTGTGGAAAGTTATTTCTTTGTTCCCTTCTATTAATTACCCTTCCACAATAGCAAATTAGGTTAATAGGCACCAAAGTGTCATTATTTAAATATCAACACACTTACCTTCTTAATTTATAGACAAGCCAGCAAACCAATCTCATTTATTTACAGCAGCAAAGATATTAACAGTATGTGATAGGAATACATGGAATCTTTTCATTGCTTATGGCTTTCTGTAATCTTTGCATAAGAATATTTAATTATTCTTTATTAGTTTCACTTTTGAGTGCCTGCCTTCATTCTGAAGAAGAGATAATATTACTCAATTGAAGAAGGTGATAATAATTTTTTTTTTCTTAGGATTTTAAGGCAAAAACTGTTGACCAGTTTTCCCTAGAAGATAAGGAGGGGACAGAAGAAACACTTCTGATATCTGAAATACCAGTTCCAGCTTCTGGACACTATAGACTTTTCTTCTTAAACTGAACTATAGAAGCAGCAAAGGTTTCATTCACAATATTTGGGTTTTCTCAACCTTACTCCAGATATGAGTAAGATTGATAGAATATCTCTTAAACTAAAGCCATATACAATCTTAGTATAAATATCAAATTCTTGAGAGGTGGTAGATGCCTCATCCCTGGAAACATTTCAGGTCAGGTTGGACGGGGCTCTGAGCAACCTGATCGCGTTGAAGATGTCCCTGCTCAGTGCACAAGGGTTGGACTAAATGACCTTTAAAGGTCCCTTCCAGCCCAAACTATTCTATAATTCTATGATTCTTCAGCTTAAGGCCCACACTGCCAGCAGACCGTTTCCTGACAACACAGCCTTTTACCTCCCCAAAAAAGAAAGAGTCAAAGTTTATTGCAGGGAAATAAAAAAAAAAGTGAGGAAAAAAGTGGGGGGTTCACATTTCAATTTTAAGTGAATTTTTGCAATTATGTTTTCATTTGTCCACACATGAACAAGTATTAGAAAATAAGCCTTTATAATTATCGTAATAAAAATGATTGCATAAACAGAATATTTATGATTGTTTTTCTTACTTTGTAATATAATGGAGTAGAAAAAAAACAAAATAAAACACATGCTTTTAAATTCTGTTTTTTCTTTCTTCTCCACAACTGTAATCAAGAACATGAAACAAAATTTTTTAAACTCCAACTGGGTATATATACATAAGGAAAGATTTTTGTGTGGCTAAATCATACACTGATATTACGTTGACAGACCTCCAACAATTGACCTGAATGATCAATAAAGACACTGAAATATTGTGTAACTGACAAACATTTTTGCAGTAACTAGAGAGAGCGTATAATCCTTTATGTTGTGTAGGGTGTACTACTATGAATAGAACCAAATGAATTCTCCATGAATACATTCAAATTATACTGTAAAATGTAATCATATGACAAGTGTCTAGGAAAAAATGTTATGGAATCAAATCAACAGGCACACTTTTGAAATAGTTAGGATACATTGCATATTTTACCACTAAGCAAAATTGCTATAAATAGAAAGTAAAACTCATGACTTGGTATGCATAACATGTGATCTGTATCGATAAACAGAAAAGGATTTTTTTAATTTAAACTTAAGAAAAAAAAATCTCATTTATGCATTCATACAATATCACGAAATATGAGTTACTGAAAAAGCAATCAGCTTAGACAGCTCATTAATCTTTCTCATACAAATATTGTGATCCCTCTATCTTTCCTCAACGATTTTTGTTTGTATGATTTAAGGATCAAAGAAATGATAACTAGTTTCCATGACAGCTTGAGATACAATGTGTTCTGCAACATGAGGAACAATTAAATTGTGATTTAATTTCCCTTATTATTTTACGGTAACATAACATTAACAAAATAAATATGCTCTGATTGTGCTACGTAGGCGAAGCCGTTTCCTGCCTTAATGCTACATTCATGTATTTGCTGAAACTAACCAGATTTCCACTAGTCTAAATAATCTGTAACGACACAGTATTCTTTCACAGAGCCTAAAATTATGTGTCCACAGCCCTCATTTTGTGATGATACCCAAACTGGCTCTCGTGGAGCCATCTTGTATAGCAGAAGCAATGCAGCTGCAGTGCTCCTCCGAGGTTATGTTAAGAGACTGCTAAATTGACTCCAGTATTTGAGTCAGCTTGTTCAGAATTTGCTAATTTGGGTATTTCCAAGTGGCCCTACTATGCTAAATGCTCTGATGGAAAAATTTCCATTACTTTCAGTAGACTTTGGACCACGGTCTGAGCACTGTGTAGCAATAAATTGCATACACATGATATAATTTATATGTAAACTCATTTTTTATTTTGTTCTTAATGTACCGAGGACTTACAACGTATGTTTGTTACAGTCGTAAAGATTAAGGCCCTTGTTCAACTCGGAAGGCTGGGAAGAGCATCTATAGGTATCAGCATTTATTGTAGAGTTGTTACTGAGGGCATTTTGGGGGCATTCACTTTGGGATGTACTCATATCTTTCCACTTAGATAGAAATAATACACAGAATCTGATGAAAGAAAAAGAAATCTCTTCCCACATTGCATCTCGTGCCCATTGCCTCCCTTCCTAGCACTGGGGACCACCAAAGGGAGTCCGGCTCCGTTTTTCCATAGTCTCCTCTTCGGCAGCTGAGGACAGCAGTAAGGTGTCCTCTTAGCCTTCCTCTCTTAAGTCAAACAAATTTACCCAACCTCTCCTCCTACGTCAGATGCTCCGGCCCCATCAACCACCTTGGTGGCCTCCACTGGACTCACTGAACTAGCTACAGCCTTGCTAGTAAAGACAGAACACAACTGGCCTTTTTTGCTGCAGGGACACACTGGACTCACGTGCAACTTCTCCTCCAAGACCACTGCTTTTTGGGGGTTATTTTTTTTGTTTGGTTTGGGTTTTGTTTGTTTGTTGGTTGGTTTTCCATTCCCTCCTGCCCCTGCTCTTCTTCTCCCAAGCTGCTTTCCAGCCATCCAACCCACTCTTCCTTTGAGATTCTGCCTGGGGTTATTCCACCCCAGGTGCAGATTTTGCTTTCCTTGGCTGAACTTCCAGATAAAACTTTCGTCCATTTCTACAACCTGTGAAGGTCCTGCTGCATCAGAGGCCTGCTCTCCAGAGGACCAGATGCTCTTCTCCAACTTGTCATCATCTGCAAATGTGCTGAGAGTATGCTCCACCTATTTTGGAAATAAAATGAGTTGAAAACTATTTTAGCGATGCTGCCATAAAAAGGGGTTAGCATAAGGACATGGACAACCAGTATGAAATACTGCATCCTAAATAGAAAAAATGTGTCTAAGAAAATGAGACCACACGCACCACAGATTTAACTGTATGTGGTGCAACTG
>JAVJGH010000008.1:1407674-1425064 GCA_035590175.1 Aviceda leuphotes | reverse complement strand
TATGTTAGAGTTATTGGTTTTATTGAGATCTTTGACAAATAAAGAGAGGAACAGCAATGAAAGACTTTTGTAATACAAGTTATCCTTGTTTCACTTACCTACTTCTATGTATGTATGAATTCCAGACGCAGAAAGAAATGCTTAAAAATTCAAAATCCATGAAACATACAGTGATTAAGTAATCAAGAAGAACTGTCCAAAACCAGGGGGAAATTCCAATTATCCATATTCCCTTATTAAAGCATCTTTTGAATCTAGTGATGCTAACATTGCTCTAGTAGCATCACTTCCAATACATTCAACAACAATTAAAGCAGAAAATATCATAATATCAAGTCATAACTCATTGCAATGAAATTAGGCATTTACTAAACAGCTGAGAATCATGAGATCCAGATAAAGGTGTAGAAAGGATAGTTTTGAAGTAAGTCTGGTACGGATTGTGCAGCACTCTTAGCACATCAAGAATTTTTATGCATGGCAATAAATTGTTAAATTGTAATCAGTAAAATTACATTACTAGATCAGTGCATCATTAGTGGCAAAAGAATGCAGAGATTATTTTTGTCATGGTTCTGCTAAGAAGTTTTCTCTGGTCTTTGGGAAAAAATAGCAAGCGTGGAGTTAATCAACACAATCAATAACTGCAACTCTTTAAAAAACAAAGATCCTGACAACCATCCTCTTCCCCAGAGCTGTAAGTGTAGCTTCTGTAAATAAGAATAACCAACAGCAATTACCAATAATTTACTCCCTAGGATTGTTGGAAAATACTATACCGAAATCTGTCATAAAATCCTCATTGATTGAAATTCCAATGAAAAACATATTGTGGGACAATGTGTACCAGTAAGATTGTAGTAATTGCATTCTGTTGTAACCTTTATACCCAGCAGCCAAACTGGTCTCAGTTATGTCCCCGTAACATTAGCGAAGTTAATAGGACTTACATGGGCACAGCAGGAAGAAGATTTGGGCCTTGACTAGCCAGAGACACTGTAGTTTGACATATATGAACGAGCTTTGTCTTATCATGCACTTGATGTACTTTTCAACCTTTATTCTAATTAAAAAAAAAAAAAAAAAAAAAAGCATAGCAAAATGCCCAGAGACATTTTTCGGAACGACTGCTCTGAGGGAATAGTGTGTTACATTTTCCCCTCTAACAGCAGACTTACTTGAGATTCTAAACCAAACTAGACACATGGACACCCATGGAGAGCCAAAGCCATGGAGGGAGCCAAAGGAATAAGATTTTTTTTTTTTCTCCCTAATCCCAGAGGATTTATCCCAACTCTCCATGGAAGAAAGTCAAATTGGTTTGGTTTGTTGCCATTGAATATGTAAGCAGCTTTACAATTTTGGGAATGATACAGCCCTTTACCTCATTTACAGCTCCCTGCATCATGTATAGTTAGCGAATGCTTGGATTGATAGTAATGAAAGATGACATTTCACAAAGAATACACATTCTAGTAACATGTACCACGCTAGTGCCAAAGACCCCTGCCAGAGGGACTTTTAAGACAGCAATCTGCATCTCCTAAATTGCATTTTCTGTTTGATTATCTACCTTCCTATACAAGGCATGCTTTTTTTCAGACTGTTGTCATGTTCTCACAGAACCTTTTAGCTCTTGTCCAGTCTTCCTCTCTGGCTAAAGAACACTAAGGCTATGCAAGCGCATCAGATGATCTAAGAAAATAATAAATAAACAAAAAGTATCTTTTAATCTTTTTCTTTAACTGTGACATGGCATTACTAAATACATTACATGTAAGACATAAATGAAAGATATTTAAGTTGTTGGAACAAATCTGGGATGCACATACAGTTTAGGAAAGCAGAATTGTTTGCACTGTCTGTAAGACCATGCCTGTAGAAGTTAAAATTTAAGTTATAATGACATGAAATTTACCTTTCATAATCACAGCATCAGTCTCTCTTCCCCTTGGGTCTAGCCCTGAAGTTTTCCTCCAGTCTTCTGGGTAGGGGTTTTTTTGTTGGTTTTTGGTGGTGGTGGTTTTCTTTTGGTTGTTGTTGATTTTTTTTTTTCTCCCCCCTACAAACCCAGAAAAGAATCCATTCCTGTTCTATTACTCTTAGGATATCTGTCTTTGCAGATACTTCTTGTTGCCATTGTAAGCTTGGAATGCATTCCAGGAAAAAAAAGCCTTCAAGATCTGTGGTAGGAGGAAGAAGAAGAAATATTTTTATTACTACTCACTGTTACCTTCTGAGGTTGTTTATGAATGCATGAACAGATGAGTGGCATCAGCTCCTGAGATCAAGCGATGAAACAAAAGAGCTGCTGAAACAGCAGAAAACGGAAAAGAGATGGACTACTGCTGCTATTAGCTGTACAGGTGAAGAAAAAACTGACATTGCTTCCAGGCAAATTCAATAAAGCTTAACAGAAGACTGTAGGAGAATGCCATCAAACATACAATTATCCCTTAGGCACAATGTAAACACACAATCCTTTGCTAATATGAATTGTCATAATCCCCAATAGTTTAACAGAATTGCAGCAACTCAAATTAGCTGCCTCTCTCAAGAACCTCTTAAAAGTCACTGCTGTAGTGGTAATTCTTTCCAGAACTTGTGAACAACTCATACTAACTGGATGAGTAGATGCCACAATGTACAATTAAGGAAAGAGAGGAGGGTTCAGCATTGCAGGAATTTTTTGTAGACTAACAGATGCAGAAAAGTAAATTGAAACAGAGGTGGGTATTTTAAAATCCACGATGCTTTGAGTCACAGACTCTGGAATTTGAGTTTGGTTCTAAAGTATGAAACACTATAGGACCTAGAAGACCATCCTAAAAAAAGCATCCTTTTTTGTCATTGTTATCTTTTTAGACAAATGGCCCTCTGTTCAGAGGTAGATTCACAGGTTCTCAAGAAAAACTAATTCCTGATGTGAATAGTACTGCCTTCGCTGTGAAAAAAATACATAGCAGGTGTTGATGGAGAGAAAAAAAAAAAAAAGAGGGAAAACAATGTGTCTAGCAGTTTTCCATATTGAAAGGGAATTCATAAAACTGTTTTCAATTTCTATTTATTTTGGTAAAAAAATCCTCAATTCTGACAGACAAATAGTTTCAAGTCAGCAGTACGGTTCAGGTGCAGTTCTCCCAGGCTTCTCGTGCACAGTGGGCAAAACCAGTAAGCCAACAAAATATGAATGTTAAATAGGAAATATAAAAGTAACTTCTGTTAGAGAGAATATGGTTTAAGGAGGGAAAACAAATCCACCACAACACCTATTTGTTGGCAAATTACTTTGTAACAGCTTTCTGATAGAAACTAGTCATCTGACCCTGCATAACAGTGTGTTTGCCTCATGAAAATACCAGAAATCATACCATATTTTAATGAGTTTGGAGGTAAAACAGTGTGTGTGTGTGTGTAGGTGGTTCTACATCACACAGTTACTGAAATAACGTGGGAAGTAGCATTTGGGCTGTTGGTATTCTGTGTTTTTCTAAAATACACCCATTTTGGAAACTGCATAAGCCGTAAATAACCTTATTGAAATCACGTGCGACTTGAGAGGATGGACTCATCCGCATTCACGCCATTTCCAGTACAAAACAACCAACCCCCAACCACCCCACCTGCTCCCGAAATCTTAACAAAATCCCTCTGTAGCCAAGTAATTTGTTACAAAAACGATCCAAGATTTTTCAGCACAGTCTTGCTGAAACACAGAAGACGGCTTCACATGAATTACAACAAACCTTACACATGTATTTTCTCATCTGAGCAACAGCCAAAAGGTGTCTTTACACTTTCAGTGATGGAAAGGCAAAGAGAAATACAAAGCTGGATGGCTGACAGCTGGTATTAAAAACAAGGCCAAGTTCTATATGGCAAAACTGGCGGAATCTTTTGACTTAAACTCTTAGCTTACTTCTGATTATTCACGGGGGTTTACAGAAAGATTGGGCTCCCACCATTTTTATATTTCTTTCTTCCTCTTTGCATGGTAAAGAAAACTTTTACCTGAGTTTTTGCTAACATATTTTTTCCAACACGAAGGAAATAAAAATGTAAAAAGCTGAAGACATTCATTAGCCTTCTGACAACAGACAAGAAAAATCATCCCATTCACTGTTTCTCCTGCAGGATAATGACAGTAAAGATGTTCAAGAGGCCCATATGGGAGAGGAGGTAGAGACTGGTGTTACCACTACATTCTCAAATACACACTACCAAAACTAAAGCGTGTGAATTACAGTTCACCATCTAAACGGATGTTTGCAGTCGTACCAGACATCAACATAACTACACACACAAAAAGACGCAAGTATCTCTTCCAGGGTGGCTGTTCTTTTTCACAGGCTTAAAATTCTAGTAAGGGTAAGATCAGTTATCAGTCACTTGGAAGAAAAACACCACGTCCACACGCTCCAGTGCTGCAACCAGCTCTCTGCAGCCCCACTCCGCGCTGAGTCAGCAGTCGCCGCCCTCAGCTTCGTTACCTGGAGGATCTTAGTGCCCCATCCTCGCAGCCCGGCTGAAGTGGAACTCTAGATTGCACTCTCTATTCATTGGCATTATTGTTTTGCTGGGGGGGTTTTTTGTTCCTTTTTTTTGTTTTTTTTTTTTTTTTTTTAAAAAAAGGTGCAAGCTGAGGGTTCAATTACAGAGGGCAGTTGCATTACCCCAGGGGGTGGAGAAGCCTGCAAACTGTGAATCAGAGTTACAATATGCCTCCTCTTCTACAAAATCACTGATGTATTCCCCCGCCCCACCCCTATACTTAATTATATACCAAGGCATGTATAATTAATTAATTATATGTGCTCTGATACAGCTGCGCTGGCTGTAACGCTGGGAGGGGGAAAGCTGAGCCTACCACCTGTGCGGGAGGGGAAAGAACAGCTCTATGGAGGCTGCCTCTGCCTGCCCCGCTGGACTGTTCTTAGCTTATCCCCTTAAAAAGGCAAAAGAAAAAGCTAGAAAGTAAGTACTTCTTCCGGGAGTTGTTCTTTATTTTGCTGGACTTCAGACCACACTTTTTGTTTGGGAATCGCGTGTAGATGTAAACCCAGTTTGTCTGCCAGGCTATAGGTTTTCTCCCAAGGGGACGCCTGCCAGTCTGTGAGCACAGTGTATAATGGAGAGGGTAGGGGGCAGATCACAGGCCAGATTGTTAGTTGGTATAAAAGGGGTGTTAATGCCATCGACTTTAATAGGGCTACGTCAATATCCACCAGCTTAAATTCTCTGTATCACAGCCCATAGACCACTTGCGGCTTGCAAAGCTTTTGTATTCGGTCCACAAAGGGACTTTTTAATTGTGGATATACTTGACAGAATCATAAAAATGTACTATTATCAGTTTACTCGGTGATTCTCTAGCATTCCTAAGGATTAACCTCTCTCCTTGGAAGCACACAGAGTTGTGAGAAAACCTTCTCAGCTAAATCCAAGTTGAATTCAGAGGTCACCATTGGAAACTTTCATTAAACCAATTTTATTGTGATAACTCATTTCGAACCCATGCTGTCTCAAATTATTAGCAAGGAAATTTATCTGTGAGGATCCCACCTTTGAGTAAATTAAGAAAATATGCTGATTTTTTTCGAGTACCTTTGTATATGTAATATATAACTTTATAATTGTTAGACAAAAAAGCAACACAGTTCATGTAAATTTTGTAACGCTGTACTGAGGCTGATGTCTTATCTGTTAAGAGTTCTAGCATGAACACAACTTTGGGGGTTCCTTCTTTCTATGCTAATTGTTAAGTAAAGTTCATTAAAGTATAGAAAATATCTAACATACAGTTATTTCTGTGGAATGATTTCCACTGTTTCTTTATGAGAGAAAGATGGCCTTGCTCTCTAGAAATTAGTAGAAAAAAAACCCCTCAATGTCTTTATGCAACTCGGATTGCAATGGTTTCTCTGGAGTTTGAATGCATGCCATATTTGCTTATTCTTCCTAAAGCACAGTATTCTCAATAATAAAGAATTAAAAGACATAGTATAGCTCTTGCAAGTTCCCTGCACAAGTTCTTCCTCCCCTCCAGGTTGTAAGTCTAGAAAAGAAAAAAAAAATATATTGGATGCTTTTTTTTTAAAAAAAAAGTAGTTGTGGGGTTTTGTGGCTAAGAGCCTTCAATGCTTCAAGCTTCATCCCACTCCCAACGCCAAGCAGTAAAAACTTTTTTCTTCTCCAAATAAAAGTTGTATCTGCATATGTGAAGCTTAGAGAACAGCTGGGCCGCTGAGAAAATATCAAATATTGTGCAAGTTGGCAACATCAAAACTGTTTACTTTGGAATAACTTTTCCCCAAGAGGTGGGTGCACTTTGGCAGTCAGTGAAATGATCTCCAGATATCTGTCACTCCCATTGCTGTTGAGATATTAAACTAATAAGTACCAAATTCTGGCTCCAGAACATACACATGTCAAAAGCTGACATTAGTGGGGAACAGATAATCCTCTGAAGGCAGCATGAGTCAATAATTTTGTTGAACTCTCTGAAGTTGCACAGATTTCTTGGGTAGTATGGTGAAAAAATTAGAATGGCAAACTTTACTACTTTAACAACAATGTTATCCCATCATAATAACTTTCAAAAATTTGTAAACGTAAAAATAATGTAAATTCAAAAACAATGCTAAAGCTCCTGCAATTATATTTCCAGCAAAGCTTTTTTGAAATATCCAGTTTTAACGAAACTGGCTCTGAAGACTAGTGTGAATTTTCTTTTCTCTTCTTTTTTTACTGCTAGGGCTCTGCTAATGTAAATATTCCTACTTTAATGATGCTGATGCCTAATACACCAGAGAAAAGAGAATCTTTTTGTTTCTCTCTAACATGTGGATTTTGTAAATTATTAATATACAGAGCTGTATTTCTTTCAGAAAATGTCCCCAGTGCTCAAATCCAGAGTGAAAATTTAGCAGAATAATCCTAAATTGTATTCCTATTATTCTTTCTTTGTACATGACAGATATTGACATCAATTGCGACAATTTAAGATGATGGTCAGTAAAATTTTAGTTGTTTCAAAAATACTTGTGTCTTAACATTAAAAAAAAAAAAATTAGAAATATCTGGCTGTAACTCCAGTGTTAGCTTAGAATTTCTTCCAATCTTGCTGCTTAATACAAAACTGGGGTTTGGGGTTTTTTTTCATATTCATGCTATTTTCTCTTCCTCTTCTACCAGCAGAAAACATTAGATAATTTAGTATTTCAAGAAAAAAACTAAAACCAATTAAACAAAAGAAGACAGATACATATTAAGACGTATAAGATTGTGCAACAGTTTGGAACTTTACCTTTCCAGTCTGTTTCACTTTGATTGACTATACAGCCAAAAGAGTTATGAAGCCTGTCTGAAGCAAAACCTGAACATAATTTTTGAGCTTTTAAGTTGCTACTCTGTTGTAACATGTATACATTTCATTTTTTATGGTCAAAGACAAACAATAAAACCTGCCTCAGGTTGAAAACTCAAATAAAGACACTCAGAATTCTAAGTGGAGTTGAACCATTCCCAACACTTACCTAAGAATGGATGCAAACAATTTACTCCATTTCTCATGCAGAAAAACCCTTTTCCAATGGAAAATGAAATGCTATCCCATTTTATCCTTTTAATAAACTACACGAAAAAGGAAATGGAGTTAACTATGGTAACTAATGAACTGTATACTTTACTTCTTACCTCTTTATGCGATTTAATAACTAATAGCAACATCAAAGCCTGTTTGAACAAACAGAGAACAGATAAGACAAAAGAACAAATTTCCCAGTGGTATCCTACGTCAAGGTACATCTAAGGAATTCTTACGACATGTAAGAGAGTATCTGTAAAGCAAAAAGCAGTAGTCTGTGAAAGCTGGCATGACTGTAAGGAATTTACAACACCGAAAACATTCAAGGAAACCCACAAAATGGTTGATGCTTGAAACATTTTTTCCCTTCTGTGGTAAAAATGTTCCTAACCAGGTTCATTTTGTAGCTGCATCTGTTTTTTATCATATCTTAGATGATGCAATGGAAAGAAGTTTCTCAGCAGAAACACCGGGCCAATTTATCATCTATACAGCTCAATTTATCTATACAGCTATACTTGTGCAACAGCACGTGTGCACTTCTCACCCTTCCAGTCTTTCTCACTGGTGAAGTCTTTAAAAGGCTTCCTAGCTCGGTTCAGAAATCCTCGCCCCAGCTTGCTTCCCACAGCTCTTTGGCAATTTGCAGCGCCCTGGGTAGGCGGATGCGTGCGGAAGGACGCCGCCCCAGCAGGCACCGCGCTGCACCGCGGCCCCCTCCCTCCCGTCGGCCGCGCCCGCCCTTACAACTACCCACTTGTACCAACCTTGTATGGGTTTGGGTTTTTTAAGGAAGACTTCTTTTCCTCTTAGTAAGTCTTGCTCGCCTCTTGAGCTAGCACCGTTGCTTCAGTGGAATTCTTCTGCCAGAGTCTCCAGTTTTCCTCCCTCATGTGAAAAATCCCACTGGTTTTTTGTGACTTGTGCTTTCTTCCAGTTCATCTTACTCAACAGCAAGTTTGCACTCTCTGAGGCGGATAATGTCTTGATTTAATGTTAACTACCTGATTAAATGGAACAGGTTTTGCTGTTCATAAATGTTTTCAAGAGGGCCACTAGCATGTTTTAGGCCCTACTGAACGCTCTTTATAGAATATTTTATTGCAAATAGTAAATATGTGCTTGGAAGAAAAAAAGCAGTATTTTATTCTGAGTCTATTTAAACTCTTTGCACATTTAGGTAGGCATATTCAGATACCTAAAACATCTGATATTTATCTTTCAAGGAAGGTCACAAGGTCATATGGGAAGTCAGGATATCCAAAAGCAAGTCAGAGAATTATCCAGTGGTCCAGCTTTTTTTTTTTGCTTTTTTTTTGTAGCTGAACACCTCAAAACCTTAGTTTTTCAGTCCTGCATTTGTTTATTTCCAGCCTTTATTTTTACCGCTCTGTGCAATTCTCAAGCAGTCGTTTTGTTACACAGAGGTTATTAAGGGGTTGCTAATAGGAATATGTCCTCTCTGTGAATGATACAGTCCCCATGCCTCTGGAGTGGAACCAGTGCTGTGGCAGCTCTTCCCAGCCCATTGTAATCCCCTGCCCACCCTGGGAATTTTCAGAGGGACATGTCAGAACAGAAATAAGTCATTCTCCATATTAATGACCCTTTTACTCAAGTCTTTTAAGCAAGAATGAACAATGTAATTTATTTTAAAATTTGCTCGTTACCTCTCTGTCAATTTCTGATAAACCCAAGATTTTGGTCAATGGCAACAGAGCTCTGTAAGGGCGTATACAGTCAGAAATGGAATGGCTAAACAGAAAGCACCAAAATCACAGCTCATTCGAATAGATGGCTCCTGCCTGTGTCCAGCTGACCGGGTCTTCTCCTTCCACGAGTCACTTTGAAGATGAGGTGATCCTGAGAACTTGCGAGAGGGCTGAGGTCCTGCCTCAAAACTAGGAAGAGTGATGGTAAGTCAGTCTAGAGCAAATAACCTTCAAACCTTGACGTTCCCGAGATTCAGAGATGCATTACACTTCATGAACCTCACATTTTTTTGTCTGATGGAGACTGATAGCTAAAAAAAGATAAGGAAGGTGGTTGTTGCAAGGTTTCCTGCCGGCTTGTAGAGATCCCCGGGTTTGGTTAACGCACAAAACTGCCCTGAGCGAGCCTGAGCTCAGCGCGGACTGCGGAGTCGCGGCAGTCGTCAGGCTCTGCGCAGCAGAAATTCCACCCTTAAGCTGCGCTGTCAGCTCGATGGGTCCCACTATAACGGTGTGTCTTCTGCCAGACATTTCTGAATAGACCCTTGTTCCATTTGATACTTTCCTGAGGGAGCTTTGTCACAGTCCTGATGTATGGCAACCTGATAAGCCTTCATTTAGCACCCTTCTGTCACTATTTAACCTTAACGTACATCTAGAGACCACCATCAAAATTGCAGGTTTTTGTGGTGATGGAGTGCTCGCCAGTGGTTAGAGCAGATTAACCCAGTCTTTTTGCTACAAAATAGAATCTGCATCCCACAGTCTTGCTCAATCCTTGCTAACAGGAGTATCATCTTTTACAAGGATAGCTGTTCATACATGATAAGGTTTCTAAGAGCATAAAAGTCTCTAAACAAACCAGTTCTGTGAGAGAAGCATGTGTAAGGTGTCAGCATTACTGTCAGATAATGCTTTAACGGAGCTATCTATATTTGTCTCAGGATAGTAAGAAAATACCGTATTAGAATCATGCTTGAGAAATTCCACTCAGCTCTTTTATGAAGGAAACGAAAAATAATCTGTGTTTCAGTTTAGTATATTTATTGTTAATGTTATTGAAATCTAAACCAAACCAACCAACCAAACAAACAAACCGTTTAACAGATGTAAGAGTATATGTAGCTAAAAATGCCAGAAAGCTCTTTAGTTGGTTCAGAAAATATTGAGATCAATAATTTAAACTATTGAAAAGTTACTAGTCTGCCAGTCAACAGTACAGGATCAAATGTAAAAAGAATTAAGAGGAGGCATCAGACCCTTTTGTCTTTCACTCAAAACTACGAAATAACATTCAAAAAATTCAGTAACTAATCACATCTCTGCCTATATGTAAATGTTTATATTTATCATACATATATGTTTTATATACAACACGTATTTTTATATATATATAAAATAGCCCTTTGTTTGTTCTGTTTGGGGGAAGTTTGTTTCTCAAGCTTTCGGCTGCCCCAGGTACATTTTAATTGTACTTCTGCGCCCCTACTAATTCAGGCTACTGCTAATAAACAATTGTATCGTTTTCCGGGGCTAAGGAGATCTATTCAAGAAGGCAAAAAAGCATCTCAGAATCTAGGAACATTCCACGGATTTCAGCATGGCTTTTGAATTTATAACGTTAAAATAAACAAGACACTCTATACGTATGTTATATAGTATATACTTTATACTGCATATAAATAACACTTATATACATGTGCCCACATGTATGCTTATATGTGCATTTGTATAACTATATAGGAAATTAATTATGAATTTTATAATAAATATTTTATTGTATTTTATTTCATAACTTCTGATAAAGTAAAAAGTTTTAATCATTGCCCTTTTAAATCACATGTTTGAACCACAATTTTCAAGACTTTAAATTTTAACTCATGTTTTCAGAATAAAAAATATATGAGAAATAACAAATTGTAGATTGTGATCTAAATCATAACAGGAAAGAGCTATTTTCAGTATCCATGATGTCAGTGGTTACTAATTCATCCATGCAGCTGGGGGCAAGGATATGAAAAAGGGGATTAAATAAACTACATTTCTAGGATGGTGACTTCGTTGTGATTCATAGTCATAACACCAATTATTTTCTGATCTCAACAGGCCAAGGAAAGAGGGAGTGCCATTTCTCCAGTTTTGGTGTTTGAGGATAGCAGTACATGGTCTGAAAGTTATTGTACCGCTTCACTCTCTGTTGTACCCTAAACTCCTTTTTTTTGTGAGTAGAGTGAAATGGTAACAATGCCACACAGTGATATATTTTTGTGATTTTTATCCATGGTTAGCATCTCCTCCCATGCTCCTTCACTGATTAGATATTCCATAGCATCTAGTATTTTTGGCAAAAATTATTAGAGCGACTGCCGAGTTGATTGAGAGCTCGCTCACCAGGTAGTAGCCTTCATCTAGTGACATCCTGAAACTGGGTAAGGATTGCAAAAATCTGTTTAAGTTTTCCTCATGAAAGAACGTACAGCTATTTTACCTAATATATCAGATTTTGGAATCGGCATCAGCCACTGATAGAACAGACACGTTTTACAACAGTACAGGAGCAGATGTAGGAGTCAAACTGGGACAATTTAAAAGGGAATAAACAGCAGGTATTTTTCTTTGAAAGCTCTGTTTATTTCCACAGGGGGTGGGAGGTGGGAGGGGAGGGAAACAACACAACTCTCTTCTTTTAAGAAATTATTTTCTAGTAGTAAGACTTTAAGGATCATATTGCAAATCCCAGTTAATAGTTTGTGTGTTTTCCAGAACATGTGCACTGTCTGAAACGGTATATACTAAATGGCGATGTTTTTTATTTCCCTCTACCTCAAGTCTAGTGCCTAATAATAAAGTACATAAAAAATACATGACTTGGAAGAGAAACAATCACATTCTTACATAATCAATTATCTTCATAGTCTGTGGCAAGGCCTTTTTGACTGTCTGCATATGCAGATTTTTAGATGTATCATCAGGAATTAAGAAATACTCTGGTTTTGTTGATTTGGGATTTTTCCCAAATAGATGATATATGTGGTTCTAATACATAAAGCCATTGTGAATGGAACAAATTCTGCTGGTTTTGTTCTTATAACCTATACTGTGTACGTAACTGGTTCACCAGAATACAAGAGTGTTTGTTCTTATTTGTTACATACTGGTGAATTTTCAGTGAAAATTTACTTTCAGAAATATAAAACCCATGCACAAATGTGTATGGTTATATGGGACCTAAAGTATAGACTAGAATTAAACAGGGGGATTGCAAAAAAAGGTTTTCTATGTTGAACTGCTTCGCCTGTATGCACAGAGTATACCATCGCACAGGTGAAATGTATTAATTTGTCAAACCAAGGCGAATCGTTTATGTACCTAAGCCATGAGTTTGTAAGGCTTTGACACTCTTTGACACTCAGAGAAGAAGTTAGAATTAAGATGAATCGCCATTATCATAAACTATGTGTGGTAAAGCTTAGCAGTGTCTTATTCCATTGTTAGTCAAATACAGTGCTGCCAGCTGATGGCCACAGTCTGGTTTTGACCTGGCTTATCCCTTTGTAAATATCACATACAAAAATTTATTTTTTTGTAATTTGAATCTGATTCTTTCAGTGTTCAGAATAAAATGTTTGTTGTGAATGAAAGTTTTAATATGTTGCAAATCTTTCTATGAAGTTTTGTTAGAAATGAGAAAAAAATTATATATTTATCATAACATTGATTCTTTGATGTAGAACTGATTCTTCAGGCTCTGAAACTCAATTATAGTTATAAAAGAAAATATCTATTTTTAAACACTGTTTAATGAGTGAGCACAAGGATTTTTTAGCTAACTTCTAAAGTATGATTGCTTTGATCTTTTAGCTGTAGTCCTTTGGAAAATGACAGCTCACAAAGGAACACAAGAAAGCATTCAGGTTGAAAACCCACTGAGAAATATTAAGGAATAAGAGTTATTCTTTGGGTTCAGGGGACATACCATACCACTTTATGTTAAGACACAGAACCCAAACCTGCGTCCCGATTACTCTGTTGTAAAGCCAGACTGAGTTCCCTGTGATCAAAATAGTAAACTTATAGCAATATCACTTTAGACGAAACTAGATTTGTTTGCCTTTTTCTGTGAATCCTATCACATTCTAAAGGGAAAGTGGGAAGCTTTGTGCTCCTTTTAAATATTATGTCAAGGAGATAATAAATAAGGACATAAAAGCTAGAAGTCGTCAACTCATAATGCTGACCACTGAAAAATGATTTTCCATCTTGAGTGACAGCCGCAGCATTTGAGAATTGGTCCAGCAACTAAATCAAGGAAATCCATCTTCATTTTCCCTTAATTACCTTGAAACCTTATGCAATATCATATGCAATTTAATTGGCAGAAAAACCTTCTGGTCAACTGCTTGAACCCTTTGCTTATTTGTTTGTCCTTGTGGGCAAAGGATTACTCACAGGCAAATTCTCACTTGTTTCAATGAAACTAGCCACGATTTAGTGCTATACAGTGGAAGTAAGGCATTTTTAGTCTGGTTCTTTGCCATGAAATATTAATACGTATGAAAAGCATTGATTGGCATTTATATGCTTTTGGAAGTTTGGCCTTTTTAAGTAGGGCTTCTTGTTCATCAAAGCAAAACAGCGGTGCTTGCAGTTCAAAGACTTTACTCATCCGGAGCTCCAGCAGTCAGTAAGAACTGTGGGTTACAGGAGACAAAAACCAAGAAATCCATGGTCACAATGGCTAAGTGAGGTTTGGATGACATCACCCCCATGAATAGGTCTTAAATGCTGTATATGCCTCAACCACTTCACAGTTTTGTGGTGATGAGATTTATCTTCTGGGCAGGTTCTTGGGGTGTTCTGCTTCACTCATTTGTTATATGTGACTGATATTATTGCAATTTCTAAATGTCTAAGACTATGCAAAACCACTGCTTTCTTTTAACTTTACAACACACAGGTGGTTTGGGGTTTTTTTCCCCTTTTTTATGTCTTATAAAAATTAGAGGTAAAAGAGAAGGTTGGAGGAAAAAGCAAGGCAAGAAAATGCTCTTTGAGAAATAAACAACTGGAAGTGGCAAAATAACAGCTGTTAAACCACAGACAGTAACTGTTATTTTCTGCCATCCTTATATATGCTAAGTATTACCTTAGTCACTTCAGATTCACTGAATATAAACGAAGAGTGTAGGGCTATTTGGCATGACTTTGAAGAGCAGAAAATTTTACTGAAAAGGTTTTAAAGAAGATCAACCATAAGCCTATATCCTGACATTAATTTATTGATTTTAACATTTATTTAATAACTAAAAAATGAGAAGACTTTCATACTTGTTATTAGTAATTTACATTTACAATTTTATGTGACAAAATACTAAAACTTATTTTGTCCCTACTTGAAGGTTTCATGTCTTTAAACTGACCAAAGTTAAGGAGTTCTACATTTCTATACCAGTATATTCATCCAAATTTCCTTGATAGGTTTAATGTTGTTTTGCCTTATAATTGCGGATAATAGTTAAATAATATATTTATGTCTCTCTATATGCATAGACATCTCTGAGTGGCTATGAGTGGGTGAGAGAATGAGTTCATGTGAGTGTGTATGTAAGTCTGATGGCTAAGATCCAAAATGGAAACAAAACCCTGTTGTTTCCCTATCGCCTTTCAGAAATTCAGAGGAGAAGGCATCTAGGCTTTTCTGGATTGTGCTTTGTTATTTTCTGGATTTCTTTGTTATTTTTCTGGATTGTGCTTTGTTATTAGCCCTGCACCAGTAAGGCCATCACCCCCCAAAAAATGGAGCGAGAAAGCAGCCACTTAAATGCAGGGAAGGAGAGAGCAGAGGAGCCACACTGAAAATCTCAGTAAAAGGTTTCAGTGCTCACTGCTTACATCAACTCTAAACGTGTGAAGAGCATGAGGACCTTATTCTCCTTTCAGTAAAATGCAAAACGTTTAATTTAACAAGTGGTACAATCCTCAGACAATTTTAAAAATAACACTGCCTAACATTTATAATTTTCATTGTGACAATGCTACTTCTTTAAAACAATTCTGAAATGTCTAGGGATGCTGCCTCTGATACAGATAGTTTCAGTAAATCACATGAACATAAACATACTATTATTATGTGTTATAATATATAAGACTTCATAGTAAGACTCTACAAAACTTCCTACCCAAACCACTATTATTATGTATTATTATTGTATCATCATAAATCACCAGGCCAACTGAAAATGGATGTCATGGGCATAAAGTGATAAATTTTAAAGTCTGGTACCAGAGTAAACTATTTACGTTTACCTCAGTAATATATTAAGTTCAAAATTACTACATTAATCCTCCAAACTCTTTTTTTTCCTGAATATTTCTTCATTTATAGTCTATTACAATTTTACAATATCAAACTAATCCAAAATCCCAGAGATGACGTTATCTTATTATAGTTTATATTTTATTATGCTCTTCACGTCCCTCCTTCCCCGCCTTCACCCATCCTTTGGTTCTTTATAAATAAAATTTGTGTGGCGTATGCCCCATTATCTATCATTTTGTGGCAGTAAAGCATTCACATTCAAGTGGGTATATTCTGCAGATAACTAGTGTATGCGCTACAGTTCTTCACTCTTTGCCTGCTTTTCTTGTTTCTAGGCTTCTATACTTGAGGTCTCAGTACATTTTAAAGAAAAATATTTATGGTAAGTGTCTTTTCTCTCTCTCTCTCTCTCTCTCTCTCTTTCTTTGTTTATTTGTTGTGATAAACAAAGGTGGAGGTTTACAGTGCCTGACTGAGTGCATCGTCGGGAAGGCAGTCTTCCAGGCTGTGTACAGAAAAAACAGAAGTAAAGACCCTTAGAGCAAGATATCAAGTGCCTTGAACCACTGTCGGGGGGAGCCTGTACCAAAACACAGAGATAAACAAAAATTGGCTAAACTCTCATAAAACTCTGAGAAATGGTTTTACATAACTGGAAGTGGGTAAGCTAGATGTAGTTAACTAGATGATTCAGGAGATTTCTGAAAAAAAAAAAAGAAGTTTGCATGGAGAAAATAAACATGTCTAGTTTAAACAAGAAGAAAGAAACCAGCCTTCTAATTTAAAGACCTAATGTTGAGAGACTCAAAATCTCTGTTTAGAGGTTAGCTCTACTGCCTCTTACTGAGAAAATGAGGAAAAATAGCAATCCATTCTCCCTGTCACTCTATATGAAAATGGCAGAAACCTTATGTTGCTAAAAGATAAAGAAAAATGGAATGAGGTGCAAGAAAAAAAAAATCTTTGCTGGTGACACTGTAAAGCTTCAATACTATTTAGAGCGTTTAGTGCTCATTGTGAAATATGGCAACTCATTGACATTTTCACAAGTGTTGTTTTTCTGTTGTTGTTGGAGTTTGGGGTTTTTTTTCGCTCCCGTCTCCACAGAATGAGAAACTTCCTTGTGTTCTTGAAAAATCTGAAGTGGTAACTTGCATAACAATTCAGTCAGTTTTAAGTAAATAGGAAATTGCAGTACTAGCGTGTTGATAAGACCACTTGGGACAGAAATGTCAGCGTCTAAGTGTTAATTTCTTTTAAAACAATTTAAATTAATTTTAACACATAATAATTAACAGATTTATTTATACGTTCTCAGAGGACGACTTCCGCGCTCAGGGATTCAGAACTGCAAATCGACAGGGGGACGAAAGCGTCAAGTTCAAACAGCCCCAGCTCTTCCAGTCGCATTCGTTAGGCGAGCGCAGACTGAACGGCGGCGGGCACGGCCGCGCGCGGCGCGGGGGACAGATTCCTCGCAGCCCCCCCAGCCCCGCGCCGCTGCCGGTTACGGGGGGCCGGGAGAGCTGCCCCCGCTCACCGCGGACAACACGGAGCGAAGAAGTTTTGGGCTGGGGGCTGGGGGCTCTGCGCCCCTTCTCTCGCGTTTTGCGTTCTGGCGGCGGAGGGGTGAGGGTGCCGTTTACCTAGGCCTTGCGGACGCTCCGAGGAAATGTATTCCTTCTCCCAAAGAGTTAATTTAAACCTCGGCAACCTTTAAGCGACGTTTGTTCATGCCTCGACCCGGCTTGCAAACGTGCGTCGGCTCCGGCTG
>JAVJGH010000008.1:1348942-1364947 GCA_035590175.1 Aviceda leuphotes | reverse complement strand
TAAACTGTTCTTATCTCAACCCACGAGTTTTACTTATTTTCCTGATTTCCTCCCCCATCCCACTGGGGGGGGG
Source organism: Aviceda leuphotes (assembly GCA_035590175.1). Taxonomy (NCBI): domain Eukaryota; kingdom Metazoa; phylum Chordata; class Aves; order Accipitriformes; family Accipitridae; genus Aviceda; species Aviceda leuphotes. The sequence continues at coordinate 1,364,874 of JAVJGH010000008.1, read as the reverse complement.
GGGCCGTGAGTGAGCGGCTGCGTGGTGCTTAGTCCCTGGCTGGGGTTAAACCACGACAGCAAGTTAACTTAGATGCTAAGAAAATGGAGATTAGACTAAATCAGAGGTTTAATCAGAACAGAAAGACTAAGAGTGTAGGACAGAAAAGAGAGTAAGAAGGGGAAGGAAGTTGTGGGAACTCTGCAAACAATAATCTGAGAGCTCTGCATCGTGGTCTTCTCTGTCTGTAGAAAGCAAATACACGGGAGAGAATAGCTGTGGTTATAGTTGTCAGAGCCAGGAAAAGCATACGAACCTTTTTTTTGCAAAGGTGAGACCATAAACAACAAACAAATAAATAAATGACACAGAAAATAGGACTGAAAGACACTGCTAAGTATTAGTTCAACCCATCCACAAACTAAGTTTCTATCTATCTCCAATGAGCTGGGGTAGAGCAGATTGGTTTAAATCCTGAGTTAATTACCTACTGTTAATTTAGTAAATTTGAGTGAAAAGAATCTGAATCTTAACTTTCAACTTCTTTTTTTTTTAATTTAAATTGTGGTTCAGAATATGCTAATACTGAGGAAGATATGTGAGAAAGCAGTAGCACTTCTAGCCTGAGTGCTAAACCAATTTTTTTCTGCCAATTCTGGCTAACGAAAATTGCATTAAAAACCTGAAACTAAAACCAAACACATATCTGTCATGAAGGCTGGAGAAAGAAATTGCAACTAAACACATGAGGTAATTTTATACTTAATTTACTGATATGTCAATTGCAGCATAAACCAATAGCCAGAGAAGAGGTAGACTAGTTCCTACATTCAAGAAATCATCTAGAGCAGATTAAATTGTAACACTACTCTCCACATAGACTGTAAAGACACTGAAAAAGTAACATTCAAACGGAGGAGTCCAAATGTTACTCTGGACCTGTATAGGGTTGGATCTTTTAATTCTGTGTTAAAATGCAAACCCAGGCAGCAACCAAAGATGTCTAGAAACTAAGATTGCTCCCTAAAAGCTTGTTTATAAATAAATAAATCAACAAATAAAAGCAAAACTAACGAGCAGTAACAGAGGAAAGTAATAAATTTAACGCCTTAAGGATTCTTTCACAGTTCTTTGTCACTGCATAAATTTCTAAAATGTTTTTTATGAAGTGGGAGAAGAAAGCAACATTTACTCCTTTTTGCCTGGTTTCCTAAGGAAAGGAGAACTATGTGGTTATCCTACCTATAGACTCCCTTCAGTAACGTTCTGGTTCACTTACCCATTTTGAACACACTTGATGAGGACTCAGAACTAATTCAATTTCTTCATGTTTTTGGTGTTTGCACCAACGGAAGAATGGTGCAAAGAGGGGATCTACAAGTGTTTTCTCCTAAGTGATGGATCAGTGAATAGTTTTATTAAACTTGCAAGTGGTATCGAGCTAAGAGGGACTGCAAATGTATTCAAGGGCTGGATTTGATCTCAGAATGATCTTGATAAAATGAAGGAATGACTTAGACTAAAAAAAAAGAAAAAAAAAGTGAAGCTCAGTATAGACAAGCAGACTTTGTGAGAACATTACAGTTTTGAATGTACTATGGGCAATAGCTCATTAGGAAGTGGTTTTGTAGACAAGAAGCAAATGGGCAACAGTATGAGCCGGAAAAAGGGAATAATGTTGTTGTTAGAAGAGCAAATTATGTGGGAGGAACACATGGGAAGCCATTTACTAAGAATAAATAAATTTGCTCTAATATTTTATATATACATCAAGGGAGATTAATTTTGGACAGACTAGAGAAGAATGATTGGAGGTTTAGAAAACACGATCTGTCAGAAGATTGAAGTAAATGTATAGTTTAACATAAAAAGGGAAAACTAGAAAAGGGTATGAAGCGCAGTTTAGGTATGTAAAACACAGCTGAAAGAAGAAAGGAAATAATGAGTTCTTTATTTCATATTGGACAGAACAAGTAGTAATTAATTAAGAGATCAGGTTTGACTCCAGAAAAAACTAACTTTAGGGATAGCGAAGCACTAAGGTAAATTGCCTACGGAGGCAGCAATATCTCCATAATTGGAGCCCTTTAAAAGTGACTGGAAAAATCTCACTTGGACGACACACTATAGTTGATCCTACCCTAGGTCAGAGAATTAATCCATTCCATATCAAGCCCTTCCAATCTTATATTGCTACAAGTCTAAAAGACCTGCTTGTTCTTTTTAAGCCGATTTTAGTTATATGCTCCTGCTCTACTTCACAGCACCAATGGAAAGTGTAACACAACAGTCTGACATTATCTGACAATGAAATACACACTTGCAGAATTAGAGACATTTTTATGTTAATATAATAAATTTCTTCATGAACAGTAGATGAGACTGATTATTTGTGTACCGTATGCTGTCTCTCTAAAATCTATTAAACCTTCACGTTCAAAGCTCTAAAAAACTTTTTTTGGTGTGTTTTATCTAATTATCTCATAAATTAATACAACAAGGGAGCTCATTAAATTCAGAGCAAGGAAGAAGGAGAAGGTGTTGCTAGAACTTAATTAACAAGATACAAAGATACCAATTAACACCTATAGCTCAAGAAAAGGAAAAACTTTTTCATGCACCTTACTAAAAAAATACATTCACAGCTGGTTACACATATTTAAGTGGCATGCAACTAAATTTGGTGCTAGTGTTGATATTAACTAGAAAGGATCATGTAAAGGAAAAAACAACTTCCCCAGGGTAGCAACCAAGATTCCTTTTTATTGGTATTAACACCATGTCTTTAGCTATTCAGATTGAAAGAGTAATTAGGAAAAAATTGTGCTACAGAAATGGCTAAGAATATAATCTTTTTTTCTACCAGATGTACCACATTAATGTGTGCCAATAATAATTTATATACACAGTTTGTAATTAACACCTCTGACAAGCTAGAAAACAATTATTTTCTTTTTAAGATAATAAAGTGACTGCTAAGAATAAGATCCTTCTTAAATATAGATCCTTTTTCTTTTACTTTTGTTTTGAATCACGTTAGCATGAGTTCTAAAGGTCACTGAATTTTAAGTAACACAGGGAACCATCCAGCTCTATAGAATCAAAATGAGCATGAAGAAGAGCCATAACCTATAAAGGAAAAGGTGCTTATTTTTTGCATGCTTTCCAATCTGTTAGAGATTATTCTTCCCAAAATGAATAGACTTAGGTGTCCCCCAGTCACAGTCAAACTAAACCAAGAAAACTTCAGGATGGACAGGAAGCTGCGAATAGATAGCTAGCAAGAAATATTGTCTTCAGGGTGCATGCAAAAGCAGTATTTCTACAGAGCTGAGGCATGGAGGCCTGCAGGGCATTGTATTATATCCATAAAGGATTTAGAACAAACCCATTCCTGAAGGAATGAGGTATCAATACATTTTTTGAGGACTGAAAAAAGCTTGCTTGTTCCTTTCAGGTGCAGCAGCATGTACACATTTCAACAATAACTAGAATTTGTAAATGGAAGAAGGAGGGAATTCTCTATTCCTTCTGTTGAAATGGAATCCAAAATACCCTCGAACTTAAAATTCATGAAGGGATGGAATCCAAAATACCCTCGAACTTAAAATTCATGAAGGGTAAGAAAGTGTGCACAAGAAGAATCAAGATTACCTGAACTAATAACTGTCCCAATTATTTAGGAAGCAGAAGTTTAGTATGCTTCGGTACTCGACAGCTGTCTGAATAAAGAGCAAGAGCAGAGACCGTGTTCCGAAGGGAATCTCTAAGCTCTGGGATACACAAAGTACGGAGGCGAAGAGGGCACATTGACTTGCTTATCTGCGGACTTGCACAGAGGATGCACTAGTTTCTTAGTCTGAGGCAGGGTTTCTTTTTTTCAGTGCAAATTTAGTTTGCACTTGAAGTCTTACAACACACACGCTTGAGCATGCTGCTGGTTTTCCCAGAGCGGTTTTCCTCCTAGTGGAAGAAAATTTGAAGGTGTCCAACATGGAGCCACCCGTAGATCTCTCCCTGCAAACTGAATGCCCGGTCCTCCAGCAGTTAGCACTCTATACACGTGCAATTAATGCCTAGAACCCGCAGCGGTCATTAACTTCATTCCCTGTAAACCCCCAACGTGGATGTGCACTCCTAGAACTACAGAGAACCACACAAAACTAAGCTGTGGTCTGTCTTTCTTTGTGCAGCATTAGTCCGTGATGTAGATGCATCTGACACCAAATTGGCTCTGATATATTCGGAAATAGGCAGTTCTGGGTATGTACTGCCAAATAGACTTTTATGACTAACTACTAATTTAACATATAGCATCTTTCTACTTCACCAAGTCAAATCACTACCCCATCAAACGTTTCTGATCACGCGGTCTGAAACTTGGCTGAGCATCCTTCTCCAGCTCATTACACCTGGTTAAGCCCCGCTGTAAGATTCATATGCCCGGCTGTAGGCACCTGATGATATTTCTGATGCTTTGCAGCATTCTGCTGGCACTTTAATTGCTGCTCCAGAAAAACACGAGTATTGTGTGACATTGGCCAGCCCGGCCAGCCCAGGCCACCTCAGCTGACACCAGGTGCTACAGTTCAAGCATCTTAATCTCCTCCTAAGTTTTCTTCCCGACTTCCTTCAAGCAGGATGAGAAGGGAGGCTTGAGCCAATGAAAAATTTTATAGCAAACATAATTCACCAGGACTAGACTGGGATTCTGGGATGACACATAGCTTAATGATTTTCTTTTAAAATGGAAACAAAGGAGGACTGGTGTCTGGTGTTTAAAATCCGATAAAGCCCAGAGAACTCAAAATTCACATCTGCCACTTCTCAGGAGTGTTGTTTGCATCAAGCATCTAAGCCATGTTCTTGTTTGCTTTTTCTGGTTCTTTTCCTCCCTTTTCCTGAGCAAACAGTTTTATGTTTGTTATAAAGTTGCGAAGCAGAGAGGGGTGACAGCATCTTTCTCTTTGTACAATTAGAGGAAAAAGACAGCTAAACCTTCACAAAGTAGTATACTTTGCACTATCCTGAGCTGTTGCAATATAATTTAGTTGTATTTTGATGAATAATTTTCAGAGTAACTTAGCAAACAACAAATAATAATTCTGACAATATAAATAAAAGCTGGATTTCCCTTCTGCTTGTAGTGTGACTGTTTATTTGAATTTCTCTGAAACTTAGTGTGGCACAAAGAAGTAACTATGAAGGAGAGTATTCAAAATGTATATAACTTTGGAACCAATCAAGCAGTTCTGACTGTTCTGGATAGTCAGCGTATGTAATTATCTCACGGTGGGTAATATTTCAGCCTTAGGTCATGGTAGAAAGTTCCATCATTGAATGACTCTTGATTTTTCAAAATTAGCTAAGTTAATTGCAGATCAGATGCTCTTCCAAAATTACAAAAGACAGGATGTGTCTTTGTTGGGAGGGGGGTAATGTCAACTTTCCAGTTGAGGCAACAGTTGAAAGACCAAGAATTGGCAAATATCCTTTACAAATATATCTAATGACCCAATCAACACTTTCTCTCCATGCATGCATTTTTAATGGCAATTACTTCAGAGGCCTCAGCAGTTCTCAAGATATTTCAATAAAAATTCTGAAAAGAATAGAAGAATTAATACAAATTCCTAACTTGACCTAATGGCTTTGAATGTTACTTCATTCTGAATAACAAAGGCAGATTTATCAGAATTAATTCCATTTATAAGCAAAGAAATACCTCTTTGAAAGACCTGAAGCAAATTTAGGACATTTTCATCACAACAGGATTCTCTACCCATTATCATCCCTTCTTTTTACAATTCACTATAAGAAAACAAAATCCCCTACAATCTGCCTTCTCAGGCAGACTGTAGCACAGAGACTTCCTTATCTTATTCCTCTGTCTTGTTCTACCAACTTTTCCAAGATTGTTTTTTTAAATGTGCAGCTAACTTCAAATTGATCTCAACAATGTCAATTTTAATGGTTGCTGCATGCCTTCTCACATAAAACAGCACGAAATTTAGTAAGCTGAAGACATTTTGGCCAGTCCCTCTGCAGCATAAGCAGTTCAGGTAGTGTGTATTGCGTTCATGCCTATCTTTGGAGCTAAATTTGTTTTGTTTCTTAAATAGTAGTTTTAAGTTTTCTGCACCCAAGGGATCAAGGTGCTCTATCCACTAGCTAAGAAAACAGATAAACTGATAGCTTACTAAAAATCACTCTCTTTTTATATGATTTTTCTAGCAGCTGTGTTTAGTGATTCATAAGTACGGATATAAATAATGTAGAAGTTTTTAGAAGCTTTTATATGGATTCATTAGTGTTGCTTAACAGACATCATACCAGTAAAGAAATGTTTATCATTCCACACGTGCATATCAAATACTTATTTTAAGTTTTGTGTTTATTCTCTGCAATATGTTGTTGGCTCTTTCTTCCCCCTCATCCAGATAATCCATGCTAGTCTTGCTTTTTCATTAAAGAAGGTCATTAATTGTGGTGAGATTATCATTCTTAAGAGAAAGCTTAGGTGAGACCAAAGGAAACGTATCAATTCCTCTTCTGGTAGCTGGTGGACTTTCCTGTCCAGAGGTTAAATCTGTTCAGAGACAACAAGGTGGTGACTTGACTTGAAGTCAGCAAGCATTATTCAGAACAAGTTTTTCTGGTCTTGAATGATTAAATGATCATCTCCCAGATTTAGTTACCATGTTACTATATTCCAACAACACTTTGGTTTCTAAAGACTTCAGAATAATTTGTTTTCTCTAAACCAATTTGTCTCTTGTCAAAGTGAGATTGCAGTTTTACAACCACCTGGGGAATAAGTGATCCCATTCCATAAATAACAGAGTCATCTGCATAATATGTACTAAGATGTCCCTGTAGACTTTAGAGATATTATATGTGAATAGAAAGATATAGACTCAGTTAAGAGATTTATGCAAGAGAGACTTCAGTTGATATGTCTAATATTTTCTAACACAAATTATTTCATATCACCATACAGACAAATCTGTATAAGTAGTTCGAGTAGTTGGAGTATTGCAGATGTAAAGATAGAAAAGTAAAAATAAAATTAAATGGTTATTTAAATAATGAAAATCTCTTCTAATGGAATCAAAATGTCTGAAGTTGGGAATACAAAAACATTTTGTGATGGCAAGAGGCATCATAGCTATAGGAATAATGCAAGTTTATATGTTTATTGTCTGATTCTGGTTACACTTGAAAATAAAATATTTTTTCACACATACAAAATACATTTAAGAATATTAAACAACATCCCCCGCAGACTCACTAGGCAATCTGAATTAGTCACTTAACAAATGAAAAGAGTGGATGGAAAAGACTATTGGTCCAACTCTAGCATGAGGGTAAGGTAGAAGAAGATAGAAGGTGCTTTTTAGCATCCTCATCAGGTGTTAGGAAACATGTCTCCTATTTTCCAGACATATGCAGAAAGAAAGTTCTGCTTTTCTCTTAGTGTCCTTGTAAGTTTTAGAGGAGTTTAATATATAGAAGATGTTTTCCAGTTTCTCAAATCTGTCATGATGATGCTTCACTCCGTCAAATCTGGCAGAAAGGTAACTGGGGAGAAAGCAGCAGCAGTAACACTGGATTCCTTCCCCAAACAGGATCGGACAAAGTGATCTCCAAATGCTGGTACGCGGAGTAGCAACAGAGCTAAGAGAATGATCACCAGAAAAAAAGAGTTTACCCCCTTCCTATGCAAGCCTTTCAGGAGCTCTGCACGAGCACAGAGAAAAGAGTTTGTTTGAAGATGAAATGTGCTGATTTAAGTACAATAGGGTTTCTGTAAAGATTTGCCTATTGACAGATATCATCTAATCAGCTAATTTAAGGTTTTCCATCTGTTTGTGGCTGAAAATTATCTGATGGAGAGAAACACATGAAGTTGGAATAGATTTTAAAACCCCATCTTGTAAAAATTTTGGAGGAAAAGACCTCACACTTCAAAAATTATTGAGTTTTGGATCAAATGCAAAATCAATATGACCTCATCCTTTTTACAAATAACCCCTCTACATCTGAAAAATGAACTAGGAGTAAGTTCATACAACTCTAATGAAAAGTAGTAGATTGTCAGATAGACAGCAGATTTCAGAAGCAGGAAATATTTCTGCTTTTGAATAGATTCAGCAAACTACAAAATGGCAAACTTAATGGTCAAGGTGAGAAATGGCATAACCTTGTAATTGTCAAGCAGTTGTCAAGAGTGTTATAAGGTTATGAATGTATAACTGTCAAATAGCACTAAGTCCCACTATTCTTATTTGTAACTCTTCCATAAAAAAAAAAAAAATCCAGATTTGCTCCTTTAATTCTCTTAAAGGAGTATGGAATCTGTGATTTTGTTGTTTTGTTGTTAAACTACACCAGACATAGTTGGGGAGAGGGTGGATGAGGATAGAGGAGTACGACACATGCTGTAGCAGCATCAGTTAGAAACCCCAGATTAAACCCACTGAAGTTAATGAGAGTTTCTTCAAATTTATTGGTGAGTTCAGATTATGACAAATCAATTGTTGCAACATCATTGAAGGTAGGGTAGATTAACTAACCATTCTGAAGTCATGTAAAATCCTCCCTTACACTTGCCTGAAAGAAACAGAACAAGAAATGAGCAAAATTTTTAACCAAAGGAATGTAAAATAGAATCCTTCTAACAGGTCATTTAAATAATAGGTAAATAAGAACAACTTGAAATAATTAAAAAAAAAATGACAAGGACACTTGATAAAGACTAAAAAGGCATGGGATAAGAGAACTGTGTGACTGGAAAACAGCAGGGACAGAGAAGTGTAAGAGCACTCAGAAAATTTTTGTCAGAAAAGGGAAATAGTCTGGGGAAGATAATTTGTTGTAACATTTTTGAAATACAGTCAGTTTTCTCTCTGCTCCCAACGAAGGAAAAATTGGCTAAACACTGACCCCGGTAGGTTTTGGGGTACTTCAGTCTTCATTTCAATCTTAACTGGAGCCAGAATACGTCTGGATTTCCTCAGGCATGTCCTCCCTTTTCTGCCGGGAAATTTTCTGTGTCTGGGAACTGGGGAAGTTTGTACCCCCGGCTGGGACGGCCAGGATTCCCGGACACGCTTACTACGCAGGCACAGATCAGCTTGGCAGCACAGGCGTGGGGGGGGCTGCTGCTGCTGGGGCACGTCCGTACCCCGGGCGTGGGTGGTGCGGGGGTCCGCGCACCCCGTCACCAGCACGTGGGTCTCCATCCAGGTTTTCCAAGACAGAAACAGTTTTGAACCGTTTATGGATTTTTTTTTTTATTTTTTTTTCCTCCTGCTTCCTGGAAAAAAGCCAATCTTACCAGAAGTGGAATGGCGCTGAAAAATGCTGAAGGAAGAAATCACGAGAGAGAAATCACGAGAAGAAACGGTCACCTAATGCTGTCGGGTAAATAGTGCTTGAACTGAACCAGGTGCAGCCGCATAAACCGAGTGAAGGCGTAGGTCTGGCCCCAAACTCGTGTGAACAAAGCGAATCGGCCAAAGTCAGCCTTTATACTTCTTGTGAAGGAGCTCAGGAACTGAACCGAAGCACAAAGATTCCAATACTTCAGAGACAATTCTTCGTCAGAAATTGCATAAATTTGTATTGGGAATATGCCAGTTCCTGCTGTTTTATATCCATTTAAAGTCTTTGGTTAAAGTGATAAAGTGGACGAGTCATATTTCTCTGATAACATTGTGCCTGCAGGATGCTAGGGATAAGTGGCAGAACTCTCATTAACATACCAGGACAATGCCAAATTAATTCTAATTATCCTGATCGTTGAGCATTTAAATGAAAATGAAGACATTAAAAGTAACTAATTACTGAAAAGGCTACTTCTGAGAATAAAATATGAAAGGTTTTTCAAAAAGAGTGCAAAACAATAGGCCTGAACTCTCTAATGTCTTGCAAGTTTGTTTATTTCTGATGAACCTGTTTGAAAAAGCAATATGGTTTTATTTTGCAAAAAGCTTGAAAAATGTAAAGTATCATTCTGCTAATTACATATTTTATCATATTTCATCAAGCATATGGACACTATAATAAAATAACTGCTATATTATCTGTAAATTCTCAGGCATAAATAGTTTACAGTTCATAATGCAGCTGATTGATCGTAATGAATTTGTAAGGAAAAGGTGAAAGTTATACATAGTAAAAATTCACTAATATTGAACAACGAAAAATAGACTTCATGCAAAAGCATTAAGCCCTCACTGTTCAATAAAGTCTCAGAAGAAAAAATATATAAAAAATTATATGATTAAAAATATTGTAAAGCAATTTATTTTGCAGTTATCTACAGAAATTAAAATACAAATTACTTAAGTGCATTACTATATTGTTTTAATGCCAGTATCTGATCATGTTACCTTTTTTATTTATTTCCAATCTCTATTTCTCAAAAAAGTAGAAGCTATCAGTAAAAACAAAACAATCTTCCTCTAGCAAAACAGAAGGGAAAAAAAAAAAAAAAAAAAAAAGAGAAATCTTGAGGAGTCCTGAAATCTGTTCCAAGAAGCTGAACAGATCACATCATGGCTATTGAAGAAGAACATGGAGGAAGTCCCATCTGGATTATACATTAATATTTGTTCAGTTCCTTTGAAAACTACGTTTAAATGAAAGGCTTCTAAATAAATATGTTCTGCTTTCATATTTCACCTCAAGCTGTACTGATACACAGTCAAGACTACATGTTTTAGGTCTCCAAAAGGAGAAAATATTAAAAAAAAAAAAAAAAGAAAAGAAAAGAGAAAAGGAGCATGAAGCCATAACCTAGCAGTGGAGGAAAGAATTGGAAAGAGGCATTTACTCTAATTCATCCTGTAATTATCTTAATTTTGGAATTAATCAGGGTTTGAAGTCAGGGCTTCCCTTCCTCTAGCTAACAGCTTTGAGATTCATTTTATTTAAGCCTGTACCACCTGACTGTTACCCAGGGTTAAGCTTGTTACACTTTTAACAAGTAGTTGGATATAGTAGAACAGGTAGAAAATGTGGGTGTCTCATCGAAAAATCAAATCTGCAAAGGTTCATTTGAACTGCATTTCAGCATGGCAGCATTTTTATCAGGTTAATAGAGAAGTCAGCAGTCAATTATGTGACAAAATTACCTCTACATTGTGGCAGAAACCAATCCGCTTCCCAGTTTAGAACATCAGGAAAGAGAAAAATACACAACTTGCCCAAAAGGCAAAATCACTGACGTTACACTTTGTTTACAATTTGCCGCAGATTTTATATCAGGATCACTGCAGAAAATGATACCAAGCAAGTAAGAAGATTTCTGAGTGCTAATCGGAGCGAGTTTATAAAAGAAGGACGCAGAGCGTGTGCCCAGGCACCGTGCAGCTGCAGTCGCTAGGAGCGGAAAGCAGGGACGCTTGGCACAGCCCGCCGCCGGCACGGGCCGTTCTGTCCGCACCGCTACGGAAATAGGCTGTAAGCGGAACTTTTATCCTCATTTTCTTCTGCGTTTCACAACTGAAAAATCACCTCCACCACCGTCTTGGCTTCCTCAGGAATCTATTTCCAGTCTTCCTTCCTTCACTAGAACCGTTTGTAATCATTGGTTTTCTTGGTGAAACCCTAACGAACTTTCTCAGACCACATTATCCCCTAGGACTTTTGAGAGAAGGCTTATCAATTTATTGCATTGGCGTGATAGATAAGGAAATCTGTCTGTCTGTCTGTCTCTCTCTCAGAGTTCATCTACCATATCCACATACGTACATCAGCTGGAGAGCTAGTGGCATACCTCGTTTAGGTTACCTAAACATTTACTTTTTACAAGGCTGATTTTAACTTCATCTACCTTTTCAAAATTTACTACTGGGCTTAAAAGTTCCTTGGTGTGGTCCATGGCCAGAGATAACTTTCTTTGGAAACCTGAGCACAGCAATTAAACAGCAAGATTCATTGCATAAGAGGGGTGCAGGCAGTGGCTGGAGAGCCAGGTGACAATTTGGATTCTTGGGTGGCCTGTACACAATCTGCCTGCCTTCCCCTTTTACAGCCAGGTTTGTAGATAAAGAAATTTATTTTTTCTGGGTTTGGTCAGAGTATACTCTGGAAAAAATGCTTCACCAAATACCTTTCCAAAGTAATTTTATGTGTCCAGAAAGAAGTAAATGAATATCTCCCACAGGAAGCCATTCTGAGAATTAATGGATATTTAAAGAAACAGATCCAATATATTCTCAGCAACAGCTTAACAGCCAAGCAGGTATTTATCCTGTCACTTTGAGCCATCTAAGAGTTAGATGTCTTCCCTAAGTCACCCAGATTCTCTCTATGGAGCACAAAGAGAAATAGGCACCTTCAGGGAGCAATTCACTATGTATTTCTGTTGTTGGTGGTAGTTTAAGCACCATGTTACAATCAGTATTGTCACACTAACTGTTTTTTTTCAGTTCAAGGCCATCTCTCCTACACAATATTATTTCTGAATGACAGAAATATTTGTTTCATTTTATTAAGCACATTTTGAATTATAAAGTGAGCATTTCCTGCTTAGGGCAATTCTCCACATTCAGCAAAAGCTGACTAATACTTTGATTCAAACTTGTATTTCTCATCAAATCAATAACCTATTTGAGGAAAAAAATCCTTTCATTTTGAATTGCAGCAGTTAGATACAAAAGTAGATGACTTCCCTTTCATTTACCGAAAGACCTTTAGATACAGGGAGATACTCTGTTTCTGTCATATAAAAGAAGTTTCTATGCTTTACCTCTGCAAAGCTGTATTTGAAAACACAAATAATAGATCAGCACCATCAAAGCCTTTTCAAGGTTTTTTTCAGATTTTTCTCCCTAAAGGATGCATATTATTATGATCCTTCCCCCGATCCCCCTAGTTCAGGAATAGATTTCATAGTTTGCGCTCACATCTCAATCATAAACACAAAACAGGGACCAAGAGTTTAATTTGTACCAAAATACCAAATGCACAGCCAGGTTGAGATAGCTTAACCTTTTATTAGAACCAGAAAAACTTGAGAGGGAAGCATCAGTGTAATGGGGTTTCATTTTTTTTCACCTCTATACTACACCTTAAGTGCTTTGTTTAAATAATGAAAGCATCAAACGGCATGCATGTGTAAGTCTAAAAATCAGACTCTAACTTTCACTTTTTGGTTTGCTTTGTTTTTTGTTTTGTGGGTTTTTTCTTCTTCTTTGGGAATCCTAGACCTAAGAGTATGGAAGGAATCACCCTTCTCCTGCTTTAATAAGATCTGCAAGAGAGTTGTGAAACCAGCCAATCAGAAATGCAGAATTCTTCTGCTTTGACATGTAAAGCACTATTTTAGTAAAATTATCTTTATTACAGCAACTGAGAAGGTTAAATGGTAAGTTTCCTAGATTCAGTGCAACCAATGCTTTGGTGCTCCTTTTCATCTCTAGAAAATGATCTGACAAATGAACAATAAGTTCTTCCAGTAGGCACAGACTAAACCACAAGTAAGTAAATAAAAACAGCCGTTAGAGTATTTTCCCTTAGCCGAGACTTTTAGCAGAGTATTACAATGACCCATACGCACTCTGCAGCAAAGGGATGGTGCTCCCTAACACTCAGAAACACTGTTTACCATGGCAGCCAAAACAAGAGAGCAAGAATTCGGTTTGGGGCTTCTCTGGCTCAGTTCTAGTGTCTCTAGTGAAACTGTTCTTCAGGTATTTCAAATTCTTCTGGCTGACGTTCTGACATGCAGTAAAAGACACCCAAAATTTTCTCAAGTAAATATTTTTCCGGGTGTCTTACCTCAAAGGGACTTGGATACCATGAGAGCTTCCTAGACCAGAACTGAGCTGCAAATTTGTCCATTTTAATTTGGAGTGATACTCTTCCAAGGCTACTTTTAGCCCAAAGGAGCTGTTGTACTGTCTCTGGAAGGGGTTGCATCTCACAGGTCCATTTTGTGCCCACATAGCCACTGTCAGGTTTGTCACTATAATCGTGATGGTGTTCATTACATGAATAGCTTGGCTCATAGGGGCTGTCTTTGCCAATGTTTTCTTACAACTACCAACCTAGAACACAGGAATGGGAAGAGTAAATCCACGTTAAGAGCATCTGTAGAGCTCAACAACTTTTTTTTTGTTAAATTCATCCATAGGTGAGACTTCTTATTTGGAAATTTGTCACAAAAACCTTACGATTAAACACAGACTTACAAAAAGATTTTTTTTTTTTCCCAAGGTTCACAAACCTTTCAACAAACCTGGGCTGAGTTTTAAATTATCCAGGCTAATAAATGGCTTTGGATGGAAAGACTGTGGTTTCACAGGGGTTGATCTGTAATCAGGCAAATCTTGGTGACTTGGCTTAGAGTTTCGTGGTTTGTTTCATCTCAAGTCTTGAAGTAAAACGTCAAGGATGCCAGTTCGCATGAACTGAAACTTAAAATATTCATGCAAAGCCCACTGTAGTAAAACTGCTTTAGTTTTAGGGCAACCCTGGGGAGGGGTGGGGGGAAACTCTTTTCACAGCCTTTATGCCTGTGTGGAATTTTGAACCTCAGTGCTTGTTGTTTATTCATTTTTAAGGATCCATCAAGGAAAGACTTGGCTCCTGTGACCTGCAATAAAGCCAGTGTTAGGATTTTGTGGTTTGCATTACTTAGAAGGTCACAGCTACTTAGAACAGGGCTTGGAATTTTTACAATGGCAGATCAAAACACATGGGTATGGGGGTTTTACTGATATAACAGTAATAGTTATGAGAATTATAATGTATATAAAGTTGGATAGGATATCATAATTGGGAATGTTAGTATTATTTTAATAACCATACCCTCAAGATAGTTTAAATACTGAGGTAGGAGATGCTATAGAAAAAAAAAGCCTCTAAAATTAGAATTAGGTATACATCGTCTGATCCATACCCACTCAGAGACTGTCAGAGATGCAAAGATGGGTTTGTGTTAAAAATAGAAACTGCATTTCCAATGTTGCTTAAAAGCAACATGTCGCTGCTACTTTCTCACTTCAGAAACAAGTAACACCAAAACACAAAACACTTGAAGAAGGGCAACCCAGTTTCTCAAACTGTTTATTTAAAACATCGGAGAACTTAATGTTGGAATATCTATGTTTCTTCAGAAAAAAAAAAATAAAATAGTTTTTACGTGTTTATTTCATAAATAGCGTAGACCAGATTGTTGGTCTTTTTTGTTTCTTTTTCCTCTTCTCATTTCCTTGTGTTGCTGCCTTTCCAGTGCAGCCGGAGGATGCTTAGCTAAACAGAACTCATGGGACTGGGTGCCCTATTACAACGTTGTCCTCTAGTCTTCCCCACAGGAAACCACGAGAGTCTGGCTGCTTGTTTCTATCTTTGCAAGCAATAAAGAGAAAGGAAGCAGAGAGGAGGGAACCTTCCTAGTCTTGGAAATGAACTTCTAAAGGCAGAAATATTTTTGCCTCCTTTTTCACTGTTCCACTTAGTTATCAGTAGAGAAGAAAACGATGTCTTTCTTTCAGCTGTAGTTGAGAAGGACTATCCTGGAAACACCAGAGTACCCTCTGTGGATGTGAGTTAGAAAGGACTAGTTAGAAAGCAAGGTAGACCTGGGTATCTAACTGCCTAGGTACCCCCACACATAGATGTAAAGAAATAAACAGCCTTGATTTCAGGAACACAGGAAGAGAAATTTCTGTCTGGATAAGAGACAGGAAGCAGTGTTAAATGTGAGGGTTTAAAAAAACGGATTGAGTTGAGATCTATTCCCACCAGACTTCTATGGGTGAGGCTATAATGCATGTACATGCGATAGAATAAGAACTCAGGGATGAAAAATGAGTGCACAGCATGAGGAAAAGGTATATATCCGTAGGAAAAATGAGAAGAGTAGGGAAGGGAAGGGAAGGGAAGGGAAGGGAAGGGAAGGGAAGGGAAGGGAAGGGAAGGGAAGGGAAGGGAAGGGA
>JAVJGH010000008.1:1317837-1339178 GCA_035590175.1 Aviceda leuphotes | reverse complement strand
GCGACGCACCAGCGCGTCGCGCTGCGCGGGCCGCGGCCACAGCCCGTCGCGCTGCGCGGTGCTGTGGCGACAGCGCGTCACGATGCGCGTTGCGAGGCGACAGCCCGTCGCGTTGCGCGTTGCCGTGCGGGAGGACCCGGCGGTCTCTCCTCGGCCAGCGGGGCGGTGGGTGCGGGGGGTCCCCAGGCTGGCCCTGCCCCAGGCTGGGAAAGCCTGGCTCCCCCAGTCTCTTCTCAGCGGGCAGCCCAGGACTCCCCAGTTCATCAGCATCTTCCGTCGGTGGGCTCCGTTCTCAGTGAGGGAACCGTGGACACGCAAGACAAAACGGAGCGGAGGCACCAGCCTTGCAGTCGATTATTAACTTGCCGGATCCGAAGACTCCGACGAGAGCCTTTCCCCACCACCTCTAGGATCAGGAACGATACCACCATTTTCGAGTTGAAAAGAAAATTGAAATGGACATGACAACACGCTTGGTCCATGGAGAACCACATCCAGATATATGCTGCCTAGTGGATATACGAGATGTTCATCATGGTTTATGTTTTGCAAGCAAAAAATTATTTATGTACTGTAGTGAGGAGAGGTATGGCTGAGGCTGCAATTCCATGACAAGTCTCAGTCACGGTGTTGTTGAGACTCCGGCTGCGTGTTTCTTGTGCTAAGAAACTGCACAAGAAGTTACCTGGTGAGTTACCAGTGAGTCAGTCTGGGGATTTGAACTGGCCCTTCAAAAAAAAAAAGTTGTTTCATAGTTTTATAGTTTTCTCCAAGTGTCAGTGCCTGAAATGGCTGGGAAAACAGAAAGCGTGTGTCTGAGCACAGGAATAGAAGATACCAGGGCCATGATAGTACAAAATAAGATCTCCAAGCCAAAGATAATTGATTGAAAGCAAAATAACGTTATACAAAAGAAAATAAATCAGAAAAAGGGTTCAAGCTAAAATATTTTCTCTTCCAAATACAACCTCAAATGACCATAGAAACTGTTGACAGAGCCTTCTTAGACCTCCACTTTTATGTGTTATTCATACAGTGGCCAAGAGAGATACAGGCTGAGTGAAGTAAGAAAACTCAGACCCATGTTCTGTCCAGATGAAAAGAAAACGAGCTCTAATTTTTCTCCTTAATGCACTTAGCATTTATCTTACTCCTTACAAAATGGATATACTGCCTCAGTACAAATCTGCTTCTCACATGAAGAAATAAAAATTTTAGAAAACAACTTAAACCCCCCACCCCCACTATTTTTATGTAAAAATGCCCTCCTTTCTCATAAATTAACTTCTTTTATACATAGGGTGATAGCCTGGCTGAGGTTACACCTCTAACCTCAGAGCTAATGCTTGGGTATACGCCTGTGTCTAACCACTGCACGCTATTATCAAGAATTAGCCAGCTCAGAAATTTCTTTGCTGTGTCTTAAGAGTTTAAGAGTTAGATTATCTAAGGCTTACTAAGAAATACTTCTAAAAGGCAATTCAACCCAAAATGGATGTCTCAGGCCTGATGAACCCCCTTTCTAAGTTCTTGTACTTCTGATATCCTAAAGAAAGACTAGAATGAATAGTTCAGATTTAGAGACATGGCTCTTAGACATCACAGGTTAGCCCAAACGAAGATCAATTTCCATGCAAAGGAATTTGAAGTTTTCAGGCACAAGGAGGCACATGCTAACCCATTAGTGCAGGGGAACTACCTCAGTAAATCCCAGATCCGTTGCCCCTCCTGAGTATGTGCTTTTCAGGTGATACATATTTATTTTTTTCTGGTTAGTACTAGTCAAAGCGATGCCAGTCTACACTCTTCACAGGTTTATATCCACAAGAAGCAGGGCCCAAAAATGGACCTTTAGGAATAAGACAATAAAAAAAATAACTTTAATAAGTAGTTACTGTAGAAAAATCAATAATAATATCTGATTCAATATCTGTTTTCGGTTGGATCCATCCCAATCTTTTATGTAGCGGCTGGAGAGCAGTATGCTGCAGTACTGTTTGCTTCTGCAGACATTTTGTTTGGGTAACAAATAGATATTTTACGTGTTATATTACTAGTTAATAGATTCCCAATAAAAGCAGGCCTTTTTCTAACAAAATAGTACTTTCAACCACAATTTTAGGAGTTATACGTGTTGCAACAGTACCCGTAAGGATGCAGGTGTTAACAGCACTTGGGATCTGCTCGGTGACGCGTACCAGCCCCGTGCGTTGTACCGTTACCCCGCCGGCGCTTTGCCTCACCGCTTCAGTATTTCACACTGCACTGACTAGGGAATTATTTCCGGAGGTGCCTGAGCAGCCGTTGGGAACGCAAGGACCAGCAGCGCTGTGAGGTCTGATCCAAACCCCACGAGGCTGAGGCTCCCGAACAAGACCCTCTCTGGTCTCTTTTCCGAGGGGCCGTAGCCCAGCTGCGGGAGAGAGCTGGACCTCCCAGTTGGGCACTGGGGTCCCAGCACCATGAGAACAAGCCTGTGCCGAGCCGGAGACCCGACTGCTGTGCGAGAGGAGCTCCGGTGGGTCTACACCCGCCTGGGAAAACAGCCCGGAGCTTGTGGCGCAATTAATTAATTTCTTTTTCTGGTAACTTTATAGACACTGAATGAGGTCCCATGTTTGTTAGATCAGTGCCATCTGTGTTGTATCTCCTCCCATCCTCCTCTGCATTGGCATATTTTGGTATTATTCTAGTCTGGTGCACACATTTTTCTTTTTAGTTGTAATTTCTTTACTCTGTTTGCCATATGAGAAAGAGAATCAACACATTTTACAGAGATGGTGCTTAGCACATTTTAAAGTTTAAGTACATTGATTTTTTGTGGATCTTCAGTCTGGAAACTTTATATCAGTACGAAGGTGCTGCTAATAAACTTTAACATTTTTGTTAATAAACCTTTAATCAGCTGCCTGGAAAATCCTAAATCATAAATCTATTATAAATGTTGGAAGATTATCTAGATTAAATAATTTCTTTATTAATCTAACTGGTCTTATATTATGGATGTAAAAGTGTTATATTTTAGAAGTAAAATATGGTTATGGACTGGTAGACTGTAAGAGAGAGATGACATTCCTGTCTGGTTTCGTAAATGTTCATATCGTTAATCACAGATTTTCTTCAGCTCACCCTACAGCCACTATATTAATCCCAGCCCCAGAACTACCCTTGTCCAAAAGCAATCAGTCCATTAGTAACGTTCAGAATCAACAGGAGACTGAGCTAAGTGACAGTTTGCCTACATATGCTCTTTACAGGACACACTTATAATGTGTTTATAGATAATTAGTTTTCTATTTGCCCTGCTTGGGACGAAGACAAGTGATGGCATGTGATCGTGCAGAAACAGTATATCAGAGGGAGAAAATTTTGACTGATCACTAAAGCAAAGTAATTATTTCAATTATTATTGAAGGAATGTGAAAAGACAGGAGCGCTTTTAACCAAGGTCCTCCTGTTTAGTCACAGAGAATGAGCTGCAAGAGCTTGTCTCAGTCTGTGGAGGAGAGAAGGGATTTAACCTTATGTCTTGCAGATTTCCCGAAGTGTAGGAGGATAAAGTACCTCCGCACAGCTCCGGCAGGTCATTCTGCAGGGCTGACTTTCTTTTGGATTTTTCTCTAAAATGGTGAATCTGGGTAAGTTAGTGATAACTGTGTAATAAATGAAATCTCTGCTGGAAGGGTTCAGATGTTCCCAAAGCAGTTGCAATTCTGTCCTGCTCTTTCCCTCCACTCTTCAAACCTAACTTCTGCAATGATGAATAAGGCAATGATGAATAAACGTAACAGAAAGAAAGTAGAAAGGATGGAATAAGGTGATTCAAGATGTTCAGCTATGACATAGCTCTTAAATAGGCAGCTTAGAAAACACCCTTCCACATGTCTGGAATTCACATTAGGTCTGACACTGGTTTTACCATATTGGAAGTCTTTACACACTAAAATAAGTAAACAGTTTATCTGGACAAACCTTTATCCTAAACCATTATTAGGCTATGTAATTTTTCTATTAGTTCTAGCCTATAATTTATTTTTAGGGAATAATTTTAGCCACTAGTAAGAATCTTAGTTCTATTTAATGAGCATTTTTAATCAAGAGCAATATGTTATTATGGCAGCAGGATCTTTATTTTTAGCCAAGAAGGCCAGATTGCTTAGAGGAAGAGATTTAGCTGAAAAGTCCTCATGTTTTTAAAATCTAAACATTATGCACTTCAATATATGTAACAACTGGCCCATTTCCTTCCTCCCTTCCATCCTCCCTTCCCTCTTTCTCCCTTTCCTTCCTTCCTTCTGCTGTTTTTGCCTTCCTCCCTTCTTTTCACATAAAGTAGCTCAGCAATTCTCTTTTCCCATCTTACAGAATCACAAAGATAGATAAAAATACAAGAATTGGCAAGTACAACACTTGTAAAATCTTTGTAGGATGATTTTCTCTCAAACTGTGAGTCAAGTGCATTAATCTACATCCTGGTTTCAAAGCCATGCAAAAATATGAGAAGGGTTCTTTTCTCCCATTTCCTTCCCTTCTCCCCAGAGCATGAAATTATTGTGAAATGTTGCATGAACTGGAGGGAAAATTTCCATCAGGTGCAGCATGGCTAAATATAGAGGTAACTCAAGTTCGCGCTGCACCAGAAACACACAGTTAAGTTCGTCAAACTCTGGCCAAAACTTTAAAAAACTGAACAACACATATGATGCCAAGATGTATCTTAATATGCAATCTTAATTCACGTTTCCCTTTCTTGTAGTTCTGCGGTCACTATCTAAACATATGCAGGCATTGACTTTTCCAGACAGAAAACAGTTCCTCTCTCCCTCTCGAGAGTTCATTCCTGAGTGTCTCAGAAGCGTAAAAGCTTCACAAACAGAAAGGAAAAGTTCAAGGAGATGTGCCATTTCCTTTCCTACTGTTTGAGGTGACTATCTACAGAAAAATAAAAAGCTATATGGTGATGGTAGTGGGCAAAACCTGTTCTGTTCCCAGAGCTTCCCAATAGCCAAGGAAGAAGACAAAGATTTATGTGTTGATAGGTGCCCCTTAGCAGACAGGCGGCCTCGGGGTCTAACTTGGGTCGCCTGCACCTCGGAGCTACTACGGAGGTTTGTAATTCTCTATAAACCTTGGGTACTGGCACCTAATGCACACTGAACATTTTCGTCTTGGTCTTGATCTCTTCTTTTTTCCCATCTTTTCACTGTTATCACTTTCACAGCTTGGCTACATTTCCTACCAGGGCTAGGAATGGGACAGCTGTGATTCTGAGATTTGTTGATTAATCCACTTATGTCCTGATCTTTGTGAAACAATCCACCAATATAATTAGAAATCTTTCTTCATTCAGTTTTCTGAATGCACTGTCCTTCTTCTAGCAATTATTTATCATGCCTAAATAAATTCATGCCTCTGACAGTATGGTTTTGTATAATTTATTTTATTTTTCAGTCTGTGATGTATAGCATTTCGTAAACATTTTTTTTCCTAGTTTTGTGTAATATCTAAACCAAAATTCAACAGTACAACCAAATTCATTAATAACACTGTTATTAACAATTCCAACATTTTTTTACAAGTATCTTGATACTCTTATTGGCCTAAGGTGTGAAACTCCTCATACTCATTACTTGGATGTCTAAATTCTTTTGTGTAGGCATATCAGAAAAAACATTACTACAGATAAATACAGTGCATATCTACAAGGTGTTTAAATGGGAATTTCTATCAGTGTAACATATGAGAACTTTAAAAAGCATATTTTCACTTCCAAATTAAAGAAACACAGCTGAAGCATACTGAGATTTTTTAAATTTTCATATAATTAACAATAAATTCCCATTTTGAACACTACACTTAATATTAAGCAGTACTTGTAATCCATTTCTGCAAAGGATGATATTTTATAATGACATCTCATTGAGAAACAGACTAGGGAGAGACAAAGTAATTGAATTAAGAACACTGAAATGTAAAAATATAATCAATCTATTACACAAATTTTTAGCTATCAAAGGCACCCTCAGAAAATGCACAAGAACAACTGCCTAAAAGTGCCAGGAATCTTTTCTTTGTGAGGTTTGGACACCAAAAATACCTAATTATTGGTGAGCTTACCAGAGAAACAACTTCATAGCAAAGTAAGGAATCGAACTATATGCTGCCTTTTCTTTAATGGATTATGTAAAATGGTATAATATGAAAACAAGGGATGAACTTTTATCAAATTTATTTGGTCTCAAGAAAATATAGTGCCTTCATCTTTTTTTTTTTCTTATTTTGCTTTATAGATGACCTGTTTATGAGCAACAACAGTAACAAAAGCTGTTCATACCTTGTTTTCATGTTATTTACTACTAAAATAACACAGACCGTCTATTTATTATGCAACTGGTGCTCTTAAAGACTGGTAATTTTCATCCTGCCATATACCATTTAAATGTGTGCTTTCCATAATATAACCTCAGGAACATATTGTGTACACCATGCATAAAAGGAGTAAATTTACATTTTCTATCATCACTTTCTGATAAATTATGCAACTACCTTTACTGCACTTATAAAATAAACCGAATTTCATATAGCAGCTATTTCGGAAATAGGATTAAATGTCAAAAGTAAAGAGATAAATGAAAATCTGACCCATAAAAAAAAATTTCCTAGTAGGTAGTGCCTCTGACTTTGTTCACCAAGGTAGTTGAGCTCGCGTTCACGATCGCCTTCCAGTCAAGGTGTCAAAGGCGGGCAAACGTCCGCACGGGGCTCAGCAGACAGCAAAAGCAGCACGACTCTCAGCGGGCTGTCGTCAGGCAGAGGATGTGGAGGTGCGTGATGGGTGGTGAATCATATTCTGTGAACAAATTCGAAATTTCTACCACGTACTCTTTTCCCTGCTCCGCGCTGGTGAGACCCCGACCCCCCCCCGCGGAACTGGGTCCAGCGCTGGGGTCCCCAGTACAAGACAGACAGGGACCTGCTGGAGCGGGTCCGGGGGGGGACACGAAGATGTCAGAGGGCTGGGGCACCTCTGCTGGGAAGGAGGGAGGAGGCTTTTCACCATGGGGGTGGCGAGGACCAGGCTGCCCAGGGCGGCTGCGGCTGCCCCATCCCTGGCCGTGTCCAAGGCTGGATGGGGCTGGGAGAAACCTGGTCCGGTGGGAGGTGTCCCTGCCCGTGGAAGGGGGGGGTTGGAACTAAATGGTCTTTAAGGTCCCTTCCAACCCAAACCAGTCTGCGATTCTGTGATTCTAAAGTAGATATTAGTAAAAGAACATTTTATATTCCCCTCCTCTTAGACAAATTTATAAACTTAAGTAAATTGGACTAAAGCTTCTTCTTTATAGTTGGTGAAACTGGTATAATGAATCTTAACACACCCAGATATCAAGTTTTTTTCCAAATGTATTTTTAATCTGAACCCTGTGGCTTTAGTCTATATGTAAATGATTCAAAATAGACACTCAGTGAAAAATTCCCATGGTCTGATACGAGATGTCTCGTTCATTTCTGTCAGACTATTTATATAAGTTCAGGGTTATGCATAAATGCACGCAGCAAAAAAATTCCACATAATGAAGAACATAACTCATTTGTTATCAACATTTTTCTGATAGGAGAAAGCTACTATGGAACAGCTGCTCATTTTGATCCTTTCATCCCTGTAGAGGCTAGATCAAATGTTTTAATTACACTTTTCAGATTTCCTTGTCCCAGTGAAAATCCATTTTGCAATATTTTTATGACCATTTATGATAATTTAATGTCCAGAACTAATTTGCTTTATTTTATAGTGACATACTGTGTATTGAACTGAAATTATTAACAAAACATAAAGAACTTTTGTGACTATTTTTCCAGCAATCAGCGAGAAGACAGTTGATACTGCTTTCCACAGGAAAAAAATATGCTGCTTTTAAACATATTCCATCTGACCAAAATTTGAGAAAAGATGAAGCAATCCAAGAGCAGGAAAGTTGACTGCTGTCTTCATGACTTCTTGACAGAGTAAGATTTCCACTTGTTTTTTTAGTACTTCTTTTTATCTGTATTTCCATAAGAATGACAATTAGCAGGAAATTAGATTTTGCCTTTTTATTTTGAAAAATGTGTCCACATACTTGAATGATAAAAATAGCCACGCTACCTTTTATGTCTGTGGTTTTTTTTACCAAATGAGGAACATGTTGGTGTGTGTGCACCTGTGTGTGTGTGCACGCTCATGTCTGTGCACACAGACATCCGTATGGAAAGCAGTGAATGCATGCGTGCAGTGAAAGTTTTTAGAAAGTTTTATGATTTGTCCTATTTTATTCCAGCAGTTTTGTGGGAATCTTCTTCTCTGTGGGAGTCAGCAATTCTCTCTCACTTATCTGTTAGATACTGAAAGAAACTGTTGCCTTCCTTTGCCTTGTGCTTGACTTGTCCAAGATGCAAGAATGAATTAGAAAACAAATGCTTTTCCCTAAATACACTCTTATTGATTCAACTTATAGTTCTCAGGATGTATTCCAAAAATTTCTTCCACAAATTTTAAGAAAGATCTGAAGGACAACTGCCAAATCTCACTCGAGTTCAATTAATGATAAACACATTGGAAGGATATGATTAATTTTATACTCTCGTGTTTTGCTGGCCGTTTTTATAAACAATTGGGAGTCAAAAGTCATAAATAAGGCAAACTCTGCAAGTTTCTTTACATGCTAATAAAGCTTTCAGTAACTGCTGTCCTCCAATAAATAGTATTCAGTGTTAGACCTATCCAGTGGAAGATAGATTTTTTTGGTTGGTTGGTTGTTGTCGTTGGTTTGGGGGTTGGGTTTGGTTGTTTTCCACATACGTGCAAATATCAAGCACTTTCAAAGCTTTCTGAGAGGTTCTGATCAAGGGTACTGAGAAGCTTACAAATACTAAGGTACTCGTATGAAAAGTGAAGCAGAGACGTGATCCCCTTACAGTCTGGCTGGCCTACAGCGATTGTCAAGCTTTCATCAAGAAAGAGTCAAACAAATCAGGTACCCACAAGGACAGAGCAGAGAGCTGCACAATTAACCAAAATGTGAATAATTATGATTCATTCATCTGACATTTCTGAATACTCTACAGCTGACACATTAATAAACTTCTACTGTAAGGCAAAAGAGGGCAAAGATGGACTTTTTCAATATTTCAGTACTGTAGTGGATATGTGCACATTTGTAGTGATTTCAGGTTTGAAATTCCTGCAGGCTTCAGTTGCCTGGCACAAGACCAGCTTCCCAACTGCCGCTGTTAAATCCTGCAGCCCTTGGTGCCAATGTGATGCATCTATAACATCTGTGTTTATAAAAGCAACGTATTAAGTTGTGGAATTTTTATTCCTGAACCTTAGTTATTATCATCATCGCCATAGTTCCAGCCTATTCGCTTTCTCACAGTGGCATTCCTTGCCTAAATTCACTGTCTTTGATAGATGTTTACTGGTATTTCACGCAAAATCCTCTTGGTTGCTTTTAGTCATACTGGGCTGTGAATCATAAAACCATTTTCACTTTTGACATCTGTTCTTAGAAAATGTAAATGACAGTCACAAGAATGAAAACTTGGCCCACTCCTTTTTCCCACAACAACCCTAGAATTTCTTTTTTCTTTCTTTGCTCTGGGCCATAAATACTGAAAATCCTAATTAAAACACAAAGTTTGACTCTGTTCTCTTCAGGGATTACAGGAACTAAGTAAGTGAAAGGAATGTGAATTAAAAAATTATACTGGTCCCAACAAAGACACCCTCAGAGTTTTAAATTGTTAACTTTTCTTTGCTCTGAGATCGTGTACCTTGTAAGGGAAATAGTTACTGTGGAAAAGCTAATGAATGTAGACATCATTCAAACCAGTTTCACACACACACGAAATGTCAATGTGAATAGAATTTCAAACAAAAACATCTAAGCAATTATGCAGGGAGGAAAGAATTATATTTGCTAGATACAAAGACAGCTTTGTTGCCTCTGACTTCATAGAAATAAGCACACTTGTGTTTGCCTGTGTGTGTAAAGTATGCCTTTACAGTAGGAGTAAGGCTTCACCACTTGAACAAACCAGGCAAGAAAACTGACACATTTTCCAGAGCTGATGTCAAGAGTTGTAGGTCAAGGTCAGGCTGAACATAATACCTTCCCCCTGTACAAGGCAACTTTGTTTGATCGTTGCATCTCTTCTTCTTCTTCTTCTTCTTTTTTTTTTTTTTTTTTTTTTTCCTCTAGAGGTAACACACTCAAGTTAAAAAGGGGAAAAAGTAGCTCAGTTTGCCAGAATCTTGCCTGGCTGCAGCCTCCCTGTTGATAAGAAAACTAATCTAACAGTGTGGCTCAATTATTCTTACAACTGATGAAGGAAGAAAGGATAGCCAGTTTGTTTCATGGGGTATTTTTGCTTTGTGTGTTGTACCGTATTAAAAATCAATGCTAATAAAGAACTCCAGATACAGATAATGAACCAGATTCTGACTCTAATATTGTACCAGAATAATTAGGAATCAAATAACTGAAATTTTCCAAGTGAACAGTGATTTTCCATGGTATGTGATTTAGCTGATCTTACAGTGTTTGATAAGTGATCCTACAGTATTTTAACAGAACTGTTTTTAAGGCTACCAAAACATGTATAGAAAGATTAGAATAGATGGAATAGAATAGAATAATTCAGTCAGAAGGGACCTACAATGATCATCTAGTCCAACTGCCCGACCGATTCCGGGCTGACCAAAAGTTAAAACATATTATTAAGGGCATTGTCCAAATGTCTGTTAAACACTGACAGGCCTGGGGCATCGGCCACCTCTCTAGGAAGCCTGTTCCAGTGTCTGACCATCCTCCTGGTAAGGAAATTCTTCCCAATGTTAAGTCTGAACCTCCCCTGACACAGCCTGGAATCATTTTCTCCAAGGTGCTTCAAATGAGATCCTAATAATCAAAGGAAAGGGATAAGGCGACAATTCAGCCTTGTCAAAATTTAAATAACCAGCTAAACATACATGTCTTTGTAATGATTATAAAAACACTCTAAGTTGATTAGGCTTCTAAATCAGACATCTGAATTTAGCATATAGTATGGGATACAATTACAGGACCAGATGCCTAGAAGACAGGTATTGGAATGGCTCTTGTTCAGATGTCAAAGCCTTCCATTAGAAATAATCTTGATACCACAGATACAACAGGCCTTAAACTGGGAAACAAATACAGAGTATATAATTAAAACACAGATAATGGAGTGTTGCTTGCTTCTTTGTTTGTTTGTTTGTTTTGCCTTTGTGTTCTCTATATGTGTACTTTCCAAAGATTTTTCTCCTAAGGTACAATAATTCTTTAAATCCAAAATACATTCTTTTTCTTACTAGGTTAGCAGCTAAAGAGTGCAATGAAGACTGATGTCTCAGCTAATTAAACATTTACGAAGAAATGGGACATTTCTCAAAACACCTGCAAGTAGCTCAAATATAACTCACCTGAGCTGATTGCAATTATTTGTTCCCAAATTCTCATCTTCTAAATGAAAGCACCATCCTAAATTCTGGTCAGTTAAAAATAAAAATTAAAAAGTACTAATTCCTCTTGTCTGCTATGCATACGCAGCACACAAACTAAAGCACTTACTTGCAAATGGTTGAGACTTCCATAATAATACAGCAAGGACAGTTGCATTCTGCAGCCTGGAAGTTTACTCCTCAAGTCAACATAGATTTACTTAGTCAACACAGATCATCATAGGCACGTCAAGATGTCCCTGCATAGATTTTTTTACTTCTCGGCAAAGTTGACACTTGGGGAAAAAACTAAACTAAACTAAACTAAACTAAGCTAAAATCCTAAGCTGAGTGAAATGGGTGAAACCACAACAGAAATGCATGTGAACTGCAGGGAAAAGAAGAAAAGAAGTAGTAACATATTAAAAACAAACAAACAAAAACAAAAAAAGAGGAGAGGAGAACAGGACTGTAGCTCCCTTTCATCTTCCTGTGATTATTTCCTCATCTATGAGAGACAAGGAAGGCTTTTTGCAAATGGCAAGTTCAAGTTTGCAGGGATTTGGATTGTGGATTTGATCTGAACTCCCTCCTTTAAGCAAGGCAAATAAAGAAGCCTAACTCAGGTTCTGAATATTAAGAAACACACAGTTAACTGCATGCCCAGTATTCTTCCAGGATCACTTTTAAGAGCTATTTATGGAACCTATTCTTAAAGACTTCTGCTACTGGAAATTCTGCTACCACACCAAGCAGTGTACCTCAGAAAAGGTGCTACCATTCTCCCATTTACTAAACATTTTTTTCCTGCTGAAATGTAAATTTGTACCACCGCAAATGTGGATAGTTAGTTATTTCCCTCTTCTGTACTGCTGATTTTTAGGTATTGAATATATCTTACCCGCCCCCCCCCGCCCCCCCCCGCCCTTAGGCTTTACATATTTTCTTCTTTCTTCATTTACTGTTCATTCTACATCTCTGATTATCCTACTCGCTCTCATCTGGTCTGCTTCTACAGGACCACGTGAAAGTGGAACTGGGCCCTTCACAGGCTGTAACGTTCATTTATTCACAACTTTCCATTTTACAGATGATAATGTACAGACAGAAAATTCAGGGTTCAGATCTACGAAAGGACTTAGCTGTTACATGATTCAGAATCACTATGTGTTTCTTTTCCTCTGTCTTAGGCATCTTACTCCCAAAATGGAATTCACAGCCACTAAATGCCCAGTGTGAGATGAATCTGTGTTAAGCACTAACTTTTGACCTTTAACGATTATATTAGCCTATTCATGTTAGACCTTCACAAGAGTCATTATCCAATCAAGAATCTACTTTATGCAAAAAAATGAGTCTGTGATTCACAAGCCATATAATATAATGAGCTTTAAAGTGCTAAAAGCAGAAGTGATCAACAAAATACTTGCATGATATCTGATGTGTACTTGCAATAAAAGCTTTTAAGCTGCTGATCTATGGATGATAAGAGGAAAAAGCAGAACTGGCGAACGATAAGTCCTGTCACTAAGTTGAAACAATTCAAATGAAATAAAAAGCAGTGAAAAGGAAAAAAAAAAGTTAACAGTTAATGTAGATTTAGGTTAGAAGTAGACCTACAAAAGTTTCAAGTTATTTTTGGTAGTATAGTTGGTATTAACATAATACATATTTTTTTTAAGCAGAAATCCAGAGCATGAGGTAAGTTAAATATTTGGATGACAACAGTCTTTTCAGTCTTCAGAAGGTTATGAGGAGCTTCAGAAGTTGAGATAATACATGGTAGCTAGGCAATGAAAGCAAATAAAAATCACTGAAGAGAAATGCAAGCTAATGTACAATAAAAGGAGCAATTTGAACTTGCACAAACTGGTGGATTCTAAATTAAGTGTAGCCGTCCTAGAAAAAGTAAAATAACAAATAAGTATAATTTTAAAAAGCTCAGGGGAAACATCTGTTCAATGCCCACTGGCTGCCAATAAAAGAAGCAAGAATATTATGAAATGAATAAATTAAAATACTGAAAATATTATGTCAGAAGGATAGCTTGTCCTTGATACAAAAAAGCCAAGTACAAAATTCAGAGAAAGATAGCAACAAACTTCAGTTATTCTACTGTATTACGGTAAGGAGATATAAAATATAACAGAACTCTGAAACCAGATGAGCAGTTAATTAAAATTGGTGTAGTGCCTTTCATTCTATTAGTATTCTGCAATTTACAGCAGCTGAAATCTTGGCCACTAAGTTTAAGGGAAAGATGAATACCAGGTGACATGACTGAGACGTATAAAATTACAAATATTTTAAAAGCAATTATATGTTCTTTTTTCCCCTTTAGTTAACAAACACTTCAATTAAAAAGAAAAACAAAAAAAAGAAAAAAAAAAGTAGTAACAGTGAAAAAAACCCCATACAGGTTGCGGGTGGGACTAAAGGCATTTTATTAGAAATTGATACTGCCACACTGCGAGGATTAAATTTTATTCTCTGATACCTACTCCATACATACAAGTTTTGAGTTCAGCTGCTGTGATGATCTTTCTTTCCTCTTGATTTGTTGTCTCTTTTCATTCTCATGTCTTTTCCTCATGTCTTTCTTAGATTAGCCTACCCTAAAATATATATTTTGCAATCAACATTAAAATAAATTACTGCTGAAATAAGTTTGTTGGAAGAAGAAAAATCCCTCATAGTCCTAAAATAAAGAAACAAACAGGCAGAAGACCCAAATAAATTTCAGAGAAGAATAATGCATGTGGAACCATCCAATTAAACTCATGGAAAATTTCATCTGGGCTACAGCCCTGAAAACAACTCAGAAGTGTCTGATTCCTTGTGAAGTTGTGTGTATATCAATCGCCTTCTCTATTATTCATTTACAAATGAAATTAATAACAATTATTCATGTAAAAAAAAATCGTCAGGTTTGTCATTTGTAACGTGAGGCTATCTATCTTATTTTTATTCTGTATAGAGACAAAACTCTCTCCAGGCGAGGTTACTTTAAAAGACCCTCGTGTTCCACTGCCCGGTGAACCCGTCCTAGCAATGGAAGTGACGCGTCAGCCAGAGGCGGGTGACTTAGGAATTCCGCCCGATGCTCGAAATCCAGATTCTGCAGATGTAGATGGCACCTTCCTGCGGAGCTCTGCAGCATCGCCTGCTTCTCTAGCAGAGGCAAGCGCTTGTAGGATGTACAGAGCTAAGGAGTGCGTGAAAAATGTTCTTCAAGTGAACAGGGTATAAAGCTACAGAAAAGAAAGTATCACTTGTTTCTAAACCAAGTCTTTCTTTCACACATGTTTGTACCTCTCTTTTCCTATGACATTTACTGGCCTTTTGAGAGAACCGTTTCATTTCTTTATCGATATTTTACTATGCTTTTCCACAAGGCTGTTATTATTATTAATATGACTATTGCTATTATTATTTATAAAGAAGTATTCATAGAAAAAATATGATGTCATATAAGGTCAAAATTCTCTGCTGCAATCCACATTAGTATAGGAAAAATTGCTTTAGAATATTATAATCCTGCATTATGAATTATAGATCCATTGTGATGGTTATATAGCAGAAATTTTTCCCACGTTACTGGCTTTGGAATTTAAAGGGGATCCAGGTAAGCTTTATATGAGAATTAATATCAGTGCCCCAGGTCCATTTTTGTCTCTGAAATGTTGGAAGTTATTTAATTGAAAAAATACTGTGCTACTTTGGAAATGTACAGTCCAAATACAATTAGGACTGTTTTGTTTTGGTTTGGTTTTAATTATATGGGGGAACATACGTCAGGGCAAACAGTAGAACACCTTAAGTTTTGCTCATGGTACAAATTTATCTTACTCTGGAAAGGACAGAGATTGCCACTATATAACAATTTGATTAAGAGAGTTCATCTTTATCGGAACACACATTTTGATCAATATAAGTTGCTGCAGTTAAAAGTCTCTATTACATCATTTTACTAAGTACAGAAGATAAATGGAGCTGAAGTCAGACGTTGATAAATTCTCCCTGCAGAAAATGTTTTCACAACAGATGGTCTCTAAATATGTAACTTACATGAAATATATCTCCTGGTAGCCATTTTTATAACAAAAAAGTTAAGTAAAGAAAAAATAGGCACATTACAATTATGGACCATAATTGCCTGAGTAGTTAGAATAGAAAATCCTTTGAATGTGAGCAGAACAAAGCAGAGAAATGTTAATGATCTATACCTAAGTAAATGGTGCATGACATAGAGTAATGGCATATTTTCCAAGATCCCTTCCAAGTGCCACATATTTTTTCTTTGGTATGGCTGAAATGATTAAATAACTAAAGAAGACTAAAATGTCTTCTATTTAAGACCTCATTTTTCTTTTTTTTTTAAAATTCATTTTGTTCATGCGGGCTTTTCCCTGCAACTATACACTTGTTAACGTAGCCAAAAAAATTGCAGCACACACAGCCTTAGATTTTTCAGCTGTCTTAAATATTTAATAAGTGTTTTGTTTCCATTTTGAAGAAAAGGGGTGCGGTCCAAAGCTTTGAGGAAGAGATCGCATAACCTGTAAGGAGTTTTCTCAGTGTTCCAGAAGGAGGGAGGATAAAGATGCCTTCAACATTCCTGAGGGGAACATATGGTAATAGGCTTTAAGGAGTAAATAAACACAGAGAAACAGTTGATGTGCTACCTAACGCTGAGGACTTACCATTTATCTTGTAGCGCACACTGGTCCTATTCTTACCCCTTACCTTTCTGCTGGCCAGACTACTCCTTAGAGACCACTACGCCTCAACACCAAGACGAATAGACAACTCTGGGGGTTTGGGAGAGAAATCTTTTGTCCACTGCTGCTTTAGCAGCCAAAACCAAGTGCACTTACGCAAGCACCCTACTGTAGAGACACGATATCTGGTACTGGGGAAGGTGCTGTAATCCTCCCAAACTATTAGTTATTACCATAACGAAAAGCACGTCAACTCTTTCGGAACAGCAGCAAACAGTAGAAGTCATAACTTTAGAACTAGCCATTGTGTATTTCCTTTTATATATGTATATTAGATGAATTTGTGCAAACTACATGAATGTGCTCCTTTAAATCAAATAAGGAATAAATCATAGTCTGAATAACATGATCTAATAGCTGGCACATTTGGGAAGGTTCTATTCAAATCTCCCAGTAGACAACAAATGCAATGAAACCTGTTTTTAACAGATTTCAAAGCATAAATTTAAAAGCATTTTCTGTATTTTTAACTTTTTTATTGTGATGCTTTTCTCACTGTACTAAGATTTAATTTGCAGTCATGTTAGTTTACTGTTTACAATGACATTGATGTGGGAATTTTGTATGTATGTATGCAATATAGAACTGTTGTCTTCTGAAAAACAAATTATGAATGGAAAAACAAACCCCCTTGCAAATTAATAAACATATGTAGATATTCAGCCATGAATTAGATCAAGGATTTTCCAGGCCTTCTTGATTAAGACAGAGTTAGGTCCTAGTCTACCTCATCTAGACATCTAACTTTTTGTCTAATTTCATGTGCCTAGTGCACTGGCCCTCCTAAATAGATTAAGTTCTACAGTCAGTGGAAAGTGGCTTTTTAAAGGCTGCCAGAAGAAAATAATTTTAATTTAACATGGAGGTCTATTCTATTGCCTATGAAGGCTTTACCAAAGGGCAGGACTGTCTGAGGATGGTGGATTCCTCTGCCGCGGTTCCCACGTTAGGAACAACGCGTTTTGTTGTTAGGACAAACGACGCACCGCTGATGTTCTGTATTCTTCCTTCACAGGTAGTCCCGATAGACACGGACACTGTAACCGTGGTCTGGGGGGAGCAAATGGGTGAATGGCCCCCATGACCACTGGCCTGGAATTATCATTATAACTAAACAATAATAGTTTGACAGAATGATTGGCCAAATGATGGAATCCAGTATTTTGGTGGGATTTTATGGCGCAGGATAAAAGCTACGATGTGATGTCTTCTGTGGCCTGCTTCCTAAGCAATATTAGGAGAAAAAATACGTATTGTTCTACTTCTGCTAAGTGCTGTGCAAACACAACAGATGGTATGCCTCAAGTACTGAACTCTAGCTTAGAGGGAAAAGAGCCAATAACATATCCAAAGCAAGAATGGTGGGATTACCATCCCTGTGTCCATTTCAAATATGGAGCTGTCACACATGTAGAAAAGTTTAAAATAAGTAATGAAAATGAAGCTTAGAAGCACATATTCTACTGTATGATTTGCTTAGTATTATCCTTTTAATTGAAGTTCAAGCATCTTTTCTTACAAATTTGTGGTAAATAAGAGTTGCAGATGCTGGGAAGTGGTCTATCCTCTAATGTCTTTCCTGTATCTCTACAATAAGAGTTATTATCACGTTACTATTATCACTTTAGGAAAGACTGGTAATTTTTGTGACAGTGAGTAGATTATAACAGCCTTTCTGGCTTTGCTGCACAGAAAGGGGTCCAAAAGAAACTGAAGCCAGCAATGAGGCTTTATCCTATCCTGCCATACTGGGACACTAATTTTCCGTGTTTTACGTTAACCATTACAACTGTCTTTTTTTTTTTTTTTTTAAATGGATGAAACGACGGTTTGGCGTGAGGATATGCGGAGGCTTCTGAAGATGCGCAGACTGGCGGGGTAAGTTTTGGAGGACTTGGAAGAGGGAACAGAACACGGTTGCGACAGTCCTATTGTGAACAGACCTGGAGTGAACCATCCCTAGACCATGACCAGGTATTTATTGTCTTGGGGAGCGTAGTCTGAGCAACCCAAACTGGTCAGGGAGTAAAGCAAGAGCTAAGTGGTGTGAGGTCAGGATTTCAGCTTGCGCTTGTTCTCTGGCTCTTTTACTTAGCACAGTAGTACTCAGACTCCCTCACTCTGGTAATGTGATTCACAACAAAAAAGGTTGAAAAAAGAATTCTGTATTACAAGAAATCCAGATACTGAATATTGTTTACTTATTTTTCTAAAAAAAGATATTTCTGGAGGCAAATTGACCAGAAAAATATATTTTGCACAGAAAAACAAGTGATGCAAATATCACAGTTAGCCATGGTGCTAATACATGAGTACACACAAGTAAAATTACTGTGATTGCTGGCAGTTATGTATGTCATACTGTCATTTAAAACATTCTAATTATTTGTCATTGTAACAATGGAGTGAGGAATAAGGCAAAAAGAGACTGAACGTACATGGTGCTGTGACATGGACAGCATTTTTTGTCCTTTTTGAGTTAACACAACATCAAAATGTTCACCACATTTGTATGAAAAACCAAACTAATTGAAGTCACTGAAAAATACCAAAGGAAACTTGTGGAGGGGCACTTTAGATTTGTGTTTGTTACTTTGTCAAATCAGTTTTTTCAAGTCTTTGTCTACAGATAGTAAATTCATTTGCAATCATAAAAGCCATCAATTACTCTTACCTTTACACGATTACTCATCTTTGCTCTTTCTTGCAAATGCCTCTATAAGCATTAATACTACGTTCAAGTGTGCTGTTATTCTTAGGAATGGCACTTCTCAGAAAGTGGTCTCATATGCCAGTTTCTGTATAATACAGAATACCAAAGTTTCTAAATGACTGTATTTTATTAAGTGAGCTTCTACCTTTGCACATGCCTTGAAACTCGGTATGAAACTTTATAGTTTTCTTACTGTCCTTTAAAACCTATGCCCATATGTTATGAAACTCACAATGGAAAAATGCTAATGATACCTGAAGAAGTCTATAATGAAATCTTAATTGTCTGTCATTAGTATACCTGTGTTAACGACAGACACAGTGGGAAAGACGGAAGAAAAGCCTGTGGTTTTGTGTTGGGTTTTTTCCTTATCATGAGACACTGACATGGTCTATCAGTGATGTCCAATGTAGAAACCGGTGAATATTGAAGAGCAATAAGGTCTCTAGGTTGTGATGTATCAAGAAGTTTATTTGAAAGGATATAAATCTTTTGCACATTAAGTAATTAAGGCTGAAATAATGTAATAAATTAAAATGGCATCACAGGTAAAATCTGCAGGATTATTTTTAACTGTTGACATTTTTCTGTGAGCATAGAATAGGCTTGACTTGAATGGTTATGTCCTGTGCACTGAACACATGTTTCGGTGATTTGATGGGCTGGGACAGATATCAGAACAGTAAATTTTCCAGGAACTACTGGAGGCAATTAAGAAAGTAAAGTTCCTAGTCTTTCCTTGTTTTAAAAAGCAAACTTCCCGAGGAATGCGTAGTGAAGATGATATGTCTCAAATACACACAGCACTGGAAAAAGCTTACTGCATCCCTAAGAGAATGGAAATTTTATAACTATGATCTTCACATGAGGTATTGAAAGAACACATGCTGCCCTCAGACTGCGGGGTTTTGAGGTGATAATTGTAAAGATACAGTGATATTCTAGGGGTTGAAGGTAAAGAAAGATTAATATTCTAGTCTGCCATGTTTATTTGCAGCAACGGGCTAGACTGGGACTATGGAACAATGATGTTGTGAAGAGTCCTTTTCTTAACCAAAAAAATCCGCTGTGACCTCTGTTTTCCTGAGCATTCTGCTGGTTTTTTCTGCAGAGAATGTGTTACTACAGGTGTTCACTGGAATACTTACAGAAAAGATTTTGACTGGTAAACAAAATTCCCCCTTGGGCTGCTTGTGCCCAGCTGCAGTTCTGCGGCGGAACCTGCCAGAGTCGTGCCAGTCTCTGCTGAAAGGGGGAGCGAGGAGACTGACGAGGAACGCGTCTTTCTTCTGATTTTGTTGCCCCTTTGGTAATACGCCGGGAGACGAGGTTAATGTTTAATCATTATCACTAGCACACAGGCACAGCCTTTGGTTGGCTGGTACGCTGAAGGACTTCCATTTCAGAATGCGGCTTAAGGAATGACGCCGAAACATACAAAAGGAGACGTGACAGTTTAGGCTGGTAATATTGTGCAGACTGAACATCACGGGGGGGGTTTAGCCATTGTGTTAAATACGTATTCCTGCAGAATGGCTGATCAAAAGGAGTTCATCGTTTTAAGGGTAGGTGAAGAATACTTACTGATTATTCTCAGACACCTGTGCCTGTTGTGCCATTTTAGCTTGATTTTACAGATTATTACTGAACTAGCAATTCTTTTTAATCTGACCTAGTTGCAGCGTGATAAAATGAATGCCCCAGGCCATCCACAAAGTGCAATGATTTATGATTCTAATGTAAACCATAGGATAAATTAGTGTGCAGGTATTGCTTATGATTGCACACTAGAATAACTGTATTCAAAATCACATTTAACCTATCTGTTTAGCACAAACAGAAATGCCACCCACTTTTTTTTCTTTTTAATTCTTCATTGTCCTGGGGGAAAGCACAGCAAACAGCAATTTACCATAATTTTAGTTGGAGATCACTTACTCTTCCTTTCACAAAAGAGTTTTCCCATTATTCACCTGTTTTTAAATATACTTAGCAAATAAATGTTTCCATGTGTTTAAAAATGCTGAAAACTGTTCTCACTGCTAACAGTTGTCCTGGGTTGCAGATCTAGGGATTTTAGAGCTCAGTGTGTGCTATCAGATTGTAGGAGGTGGTTTTTTCCTGCTGCTCCTAGAATCCCTTTCTATTTGGTCATTCCTCCTTTCATGACCTACGAAGCCAGTTTGAGCAAGTCTTTGAGGAAAATTAATTGCGTGGATCCTGTCCTGGTTTCAGCTGGGATAGAGTTAATGGTCTTCCCAGTAGCTGGCAGGGTGCTGTGTTTTGGGTTCAGTATGGGAAGAATGTTGATAACACCCTGATGTTCTCAGTTGTTGCTCAGTGGTGT
>JAVJGH010000008.1:1306769-1317680 GCA_035590175.1 Aviceda leuphotes | reverse complement strand
GGGGAATTGGCTGGGGGGCTGGGTTGCTGCTTAGGAACTCAGTCAGTGAGTGGTGAGCAATTGCATTGTGCATCACTTGTTTTGTATATTCCAATTCTTTTATTGTTATTGTAATTTTATTTTTATTATTACTATCATTATTATTTTCTTCCTTTCTGTCCTATTAAACTGTTCTTATCTCAACCCACAAGTTGTGTGGTTTTTTTCCTGATTCTCTCCCTCATCCCCCTGGGGGGGGGGGGGGGGGGGAAGTGAGTGTGCCCCTGTGTGGTGCTTAGTTGCTGTCTGGGGTTAAACCATGAAAATCCTTAAAAAACCCTTTCATGTCTCAATGTTGAAAAGCCCAATGGGTTGGGGGTTTTTTT
The DNA here is from genome assembly GCA_035590175.1 of Aviceda leuphotes. Lineage (NCBI taxonomy): Eukaryota > Metazoa > Chordata > Aves > Accipitriformes > Accipitridae > Aviceda > Aviceda leuphotes. Next base: position 1,317,315 of record JAVJGH010000008.1, on the reverse strand, counting down.
GTCTCTATTGCCAGAATCTGTAAAAGAAAAGTGTTGCACAGTAAAAAGATTAAAGACAGCCCAGCACTGTAATTCTAACAAAATACCAATGCATTTTAATGATAACACATATATCAAAAATTTATAATTAAAATATAGAGAAATTCTAAATATGAATTGGAAAGTAAAAATTCAAATACTCATAATTCTTATTCTTAAAAAAATTAACTATTGCTATTGCAAACCCTAACATGTTGTTTTCCTACTTTTTGAAGTTGAATTCTTATTAAAAGTGATCTGTTCAAGTAAAAAAAAGGAAGAAAGAAGAGTACATTTTCATTACTACTTACTTTAATCCTATGAAAAATAAAAAAAGGGCATCCACAGAGACGGATTCTTTTCTGCACTCTGGCTATAGCATACACAGTCCAGTAGTCAACTAAAGTTGCAACTCTACTTTTATTTTCAATGGGACAAAACCCCACAATAATTCAGAGAGGCTAAGGTAATGAAAAATCCATGTGAAAAAGAAGGTGAGTACTTTATGTTTAATCTCTGGTTTTATGTTCCATGAATAATTAATAAACACAGACATTTTGCTTGCTATTTTAGTAGACACAAAACAAGGTAATTATAAGAGCTTGGTAGACCAATAGAGATATAATTTTTTTTAAAAAAAAAGAAAAAAGAAAATAAAAGAAAATAGATTATCTACTTCCTTAACAAACCAGATACCAATCAAAAAATTATGAGATCTCAATGGAATTTATAAGAGGATAAAGGTCAACTTTGGACGGTAATGTGTGCATGTGCAATATTCATTTACATACATTTTAAGAAATAAGACATTAACTCGTAACATTCTGATTATCTAGGAATTATAACTATTGTTCTTGAAACACCTCCAGTGAGAGAAATTATATGGGTTTAATATTAAAATATTTTAAGACATATACAAATTAGCATTTAGGTATACTTCTTAACATCTAGGTGTGTTTTCCCACTGAACAGATTGAAGGATCCTGTATTATTGACTGTTTTCTCCTAAGAAATGGTATGAGCAAGAATATTGCTGCCATGTATATTCCTGCTGGTGGAATAAATCTCTAAATTTGATTCAAATGCACCGTCCATTTTATTGCATACCTCAACTGCTTCAGTACTAACATGGGAGAAAGTATGAGAATTCCATAATAGATGGGTGCACTTCCCAATATCCTATCCTTCTTTACAGGTCTAAATGGAATTCTTATTAATTGAAATGACAACTAGCCATGAAAGGTGATGTCAAGTTTCCTTTCTGGAAGCTGTTGACAGTACAACACTTGTACCCTTAACTGTTACTGTTCTTACAAACGTCCAGTCGTCTTTGAGTCTGGTTGACTACTTGATTTTTAAAACCATGATGTGACAACATGTTCTACAGATACATTGAGAGGTACCATCTTTTGACATTTTTGAATTCACAGTTCTCTGTTAATTTGTCATTAAACTTCCAAAGTGTTTACAGACAGGAAAATGGAATATACTGTTCTGCTTTCTGTAGATAGTTTGTTGTTATTGTGAATAAATTGTCAGGAAACCCAAAGACAGGCGCTTAGAACAAAAAAACAGTCCCTCCTTGAAACAGTTTATAATCCCACTGTGATGGATAAGAATTATTTTATCCAACTTACAGCTTCTCCAACTCCAAAACCACCCTCAGACTTTTCTGTCTTTCTTGATGTGCGATTCCTCCCCGCCCCCCGCCATTTCCTCATCATTCTTTTCACTCTTCTCTGAATACCCTGAAATTCTGTAATACTATTTCTGAAAAGAGGTGATCAGGGCTAAATAACTGGCATTGTGGAAGGAGGCACATCACTGCCCTGTATAATCACATCGCTGGGTCCCATTCTGCGTGGACATTTACAGCTTTGGTCCCTTCTTGGAGCTGCATCGAGGCTGCTCCAAAAAATGCCCGTCGGAGGGAAGGCGCGTGCGATGCACTGGTGCAGTCTTTGGGTGCTGCCCTGGCACCACTTTTCTAACCAACGCACTCAATTTTTTCGGTCCACGTGGTGAAGGTAGGTTGCTGGCAGAGCTCTACAAATGCTCTGGGGCGACGGTGCAGCCGGACTCAGCCCTTCGCCCCCAGCGCCCGTGTAATCCCAGCAGAAATCCCTGTGTGGGGTGGGCTAAAGGAAGCCCGTCAAGGACAGCAAACAGAAGCAGATACTAACTAATGCCTGTCAGAAGCTGCTCAAAAGTACGGTTCGTTTCAGCAGAGCTGGAAAGGGAAAGACTGGTTTATTTTTGTGATTTTTCCATCAGCAGTATTTTTTGCATGATTAAATGTAATAATATTTTCTAAAAGTGCCATACGGCAAGTATTGCTTGTGTATACACAGTCAGGACTATAAATAAGTTTCTGATTCTTATAGTCTCATAATATTTATAGTATGTATAAAATCTCACTGCTCTTACACATAGAAAAAAATTGCAAATTACTATTTCTTCTTATATGCGAGGGTTTTTTAATGTATTCTGTTCTGTCTCTCCAAACTAAGCATCTTTCAGAACCAAGGGAAAAAAAAGAAAAAAAATAAACATTTAGTTAGATTGTGTTTTTTTCAAGTTTCCCTATTTCAGGTTTTTGTTTAGATTTATTCTATTTTATTTTTGATAAGAAAGCATGAGACTTAGTCCAGCTCTTTGAAGTCCATACGAGACAAGTTTTGCTTCCAAAGCAAGTCGATGAAGTTTTTAATGCACAAAATTCACTTCTGTTATCACCCTACTGCTTTTCATAGAATCATAGAATCATAGAATCATTTAGGTTGGAAAGGACCTACAAGATCATCGAGTCCAACCATCACCCACGCCCACTAGACCCTGTTACAGAGCACCTCGTCTATGCGCTTTTTGAACACCTCCAGGGATGGTGACCCAACCACCTCCCTGGGCAGCCTGTTCCAATGTCTGACAATCCTCTCAGTAAAGAAATTCTTCCTAATATCTAATCTAAATCTCCCTTGCCTCAACTTGAGGCCATTGCCTCTCGTCCTATCAACGTCCTATCGTCCTATTTTTGCAACGTTGTGCCTTCTCACGGAAATGCCTGTATCCACCAGCACACCCGGTACCGTGACAGCTATAAACCCAGTTCTCTCGGTTGCTTATCTTGCGTGACATCTCAGACTAACCCACTTCCACTCTGAAGGAATTGGTACTTTCCGTCCGTCACACTTCTTTCCGAGCTAGTTCAGTGGTTTTACCCAAGTTCCTCTTGTCTAGTCCTGGGATGGTGCGGGCTGAGCAAGCTGAGCCTGTTGCCATCGCACGAACCCAAGGAGCTGGGGCCAGGAGAGCTGAGAGGTCAGTGATGGGGGTCAGTGATGTCCGATCACCTTTCCAGAGGCAAGTTCAAACAGCTTCTTTGAATGAAAGCTTAAGCTAATGTTTGACTCGGAAAGAATCAACACACATAATTATCTCATAGCAGGTCACTGTTCGGTGTTCATGTATAATTTTTTAATGTTGTATATTATTTGAATCTTGCATTCTCAGGTAATGGAGACTAATGCATTTTGATGCTGTTTCACATGTTCTGATGTTGTGAAATCCAAAGTGTGACCAAATTATAACATTGTTTTTACATGATAATTATTTGCGGTGGGTTGACCCTGGCTGGATGCCAGGTGCCCACCAAAGCTGCTCTATCACTCTCCTCCTCAACTGGACAGGGGAGAGAAAACATAACGAAAGGCTCGTGAGTCAAGATAAGGACAGGGAGAGATAAATAAGTAAAAAATTAGTAAAATAATAATAATAAGACGCCAAAAATCTAGACATTTACCTTTTAATGGAAGGAGAAAGTGATGGGGGAAAATAGAAAAGGACAAAAAATTCAGCTGTCCAAAAGCTACTAAAAGGGGGGAGAGTTATTTCTGGTTTTAGAAAAGTATTTCTGATTTCTTATATTTGGACAAAGGTTGATTTCACATGCAGATGTTATACTTTCCTATTGCAAAAGAAGCAATTTACAAATCAATTCTTGGGAAAAGGTTTTGAGGAATTTGCATGATTTGAGCACATGAAGACATTTTATATGTAAATCCTTCACCTTCATGGGTACAGAGCACAAAGGCAGGTTTTCCCTAAGTTTAAGAGCTTTTTCTGTTTATTTGTTTTTAAACATAAATCACATGGAATATTCATTGAGAGCTGAGAACAGAAATTCAGACTAAACAACTTGGGAATTATTTTTATACTGTGGAAAAAGCATTCACTTTATGGGTTAGGGTGAGGAAAGAATCAGAAAGGCATCATGGGCATTACAGATGTAGGTTTTATACATCAGACCTATCTGTCACTAGGATGATCTTTGGTTTTCACTAGGTTTTTATAGACTTCTTAAAACATTTATGTTTCCAGATAGAATAAAGTTAATGTCAGAGAAATTGGTCTTGTTGCATGTAATTGTGAAAGGGGGGGGGGGGAATGTTGGGTTTTGTATAACAAGCAAGAGAAACCCTAAATTTAATACTGAAAACATGCGCAAAAAAAAAAGATTTCATATTTATGCACAGTGGCAAAAAAACCCACAAAGCAGACAGAGTTTTATACCTTTCTTAGGCTACCTACAGGCTCCTATAGCAGTCTAATGCCTTGTCTTTAAACTGTGTGGGAAGGGTCAAATTATACTGAGTTTAATTATGTGAGTAGCAGAAGAGATGGGCATTAGCAAGGTTGGTAGCTCCAGCAAACTCAAAGAATCAGACAACATTTGGGGAAAGATAAAAAAAAATGAAGTTTTTTCTTGCCTTTATTGATGATGACAGTTTTGTATATATTTATCTTCCTGAAATTAAGTGAAAGAAAGAATGATCAAATTTCTAGTCTGTGGTGGGACTTTTGCTTTGTTCTCTGGATAATGTTGCATAAAAGCTCAAAAAAGTCAGGTTTTTAGTCAGCAGTCGTAGAATATCTTACATAAAACTTCAGTGAACTCTGCCAGAATAGTTGACTTACTGACCAGAAAAGGCTAAAGTTTTTCTAAGCAGGAACTTCTGTCGAAATGCCTTTGGGTCAGTTTGAATATATAAGGACAGAAAAAAAATTACATTCATTGCCCAGACAAAATCTGGAGACATAGCTTTGCTCAAGTCGAGTTATTCTTTGTGTTGTGGCCCAGGAGTGGTAGGACGTGTCAGTAACACAGGTTCAATGAACATGGTGCACGTACCCTGAGAAATGTTTCCTTAGGAACAAGGAGATTTTAATTGATTCTACTTACAATTTTCTGATTTAAATGTTCCCTAAGAAGCAAAGTGGAAGCCTAATCCCATAAACCAGCATCTTTTTTCTAAAACTTCCTGGAGATGATATAAAAGGGCTAATACCTGGCAGTAGATTTCCTATGCCCATCCACACGATGTGAGACAGACAGAAGTTTGCCTTTCAACCGATTCCCTTGTTTCCCTGCATACCCTAGGAAGTCTGCAAAGAAAATCTATTCAGAAGCTTAGTGTCAAGCTTTTGAGCAGATGTTCTTTCTGCCTATACACCTCTCAGCAGATATCTCTGGCTTTTTCTCTCCAGTCATCAGCTAAAAGAAAGATATGCGATATCTGTACTCCTTTTCCTGCCAGCTATTAAGCTTAAGCCCCATCCTACTCCTTTTCTCCAGGGGGAGATGAGCAAAGACTTAGAAGAGGAGCCAAAGGCAATGAGTTCCTGGAAAGAGACTGAAGTGTCAATACCAAATCAGGGGAAAAAAAAAAAAGGAACGGGGAAAAGGGAAAAGGAGAACCTAAGGGTAAACGTATAGAGAAAGAGATAGTGAAGATACACAGGACTGAAGAGGTAGAGAAGAAAGATTATTTTCAATGCTGGAGAGTATAGGAGACAGAGTTTAAGTAAAAAGCAATTAGAAGTTAGTGAAATAAATACATAGAGCATAATTATGACCTCAGGAGAAACCTGCATTTTGGACAATTACACTGACAATTGCATAAAGCTACCAGTACGGTAGTTGAATGCAATTACGTTTTAATTGTGTGAAGTGTTTGTGTGTCTGCAGGAAGTATTGTTCCTGATCCCGAGTCCTTTCAGCCATGAATCCCAGCTTTGCAGAAGGAACCTGGCTCTGCTGCACCACCTAATTGTTGGAGGTCAGGCTCTGGCAGTGAGACTTACTTTGCTGAGACAGTTTCTTACGCATTGGAAAGGGCAAGAATCAGGCACCCGACTCTGGAATCAGAACAGCTGGTGCGAAGGGAAACCGAGTGGCAAAGGGAGTTTGTGCCCGAGTTTGGGTACCCATCTCCTGGATGCAGGCAGGCACCCCTCTAAAAGTGGGGTGCAGAGCTATCCAGATTAACTCTATCCAGAAATTTGGCGCGCTTAGGGAAGGAGATGCTGGCAAAGGATGGTTCAAGGAATGCAGCACTGGTGGAGGGCTGCTTAGAAAATGCTAGTAACAAGGGTATCCGAAAACACCTTTTCCCCACAGATTTGAGGATCTGTTTAGGTGCCATTTCAGACTCTTGAGCTGGAGAACTGCTGTAAAGTTAGACGTTTATGAGCAGCATAGTAGATTGGGGGGGGACAGACGTAGGGAGAGATGTGGGTGGTGTGGGAAGTGTGCTTTTATAATGACATGGTAATTACCAAAAAAGTGGGAGGCCAATGTTCAGTTCTCTTCTAAGCCTGAGGAGATTCAAACTCACATCTGCAGCAGCTTTAGATAATTCCTTAATCACTAGACTGGAGAATAATTAAATGACATGTGCATTTTACATTATGTAGAGAAAGACGGAGGCAGCTTACGGCCATCTATCTCCGTGCTCAGCCCCCAAAAGTAACACGTTCAGGATTTTTCTTGCTTGTGTTCTCTCTGACCACGAAACTCTTCTCCTTTGTATGAAGAAAAAGAATATCTGATAGCAATGGATTTAAAGTTATCATTCTCTTACTGATGTATAAGTTACTCAAACAAGTGTAGAAAAGCGTCTTGACACTTTCATGATTTTAATTGAATCCCACTGAAGTCAGGGGGATTAATCATGCACTAGACTGAGGTTTAACAAATAATACTTATCTCTACAGTTTCCAACCAATGGTAGGGAGACTCTACCTTCCGTTGCAAGTGGATTAAGATTAAATGCTTTCAGAAATTCAATGCTGATTCCTTTTGTGGCAAGCTAATGAGCTCAGCCCTCACAAAGTGGTCGCAGGACATTATTTTTGAGTTAGGAACTCAGCGGTGTCTGAGCATTATATGGACAGCTGTTGTTAAGGGGTCACAAAGCCCTGTCAAAACAGCAGTCTTCATCCTCTCTTTTTGAAACCACAAATTGAACAGAATTCGCTCCTCAAAAGTCCACAGGCAAGGCTCTCACAGACTGTGTCATTTAAATATCAGTATATTCGGGGATAGAGTCACGCAATCATTTTCTTGTTTGTCTTTACCCTTCGAAGTGCTCCGCTCTGTTCCTGGCAAAGTGGCTTGCTCTGTGATGAGCTATACCTCCCCAATATTACTATTCAAATTACAGGATTTAATTCAATAGGAAGGCATTGGAAAATTTCTACCATCACTAGCTTTGCCTTTCTTGTACGGTGTCGATGTGGTAAACGTATCCCATTAGAGGGCTGACATATATTTGAGAGGAAATTAAAATACCATAGTTAGCATTAGAAATTATTTACCAATTAAATATTAGAAAGATTTAGTTATTCCAAAACATGAATGAAATAGCATGGAGGTGATTTTTAAAGGTGTTTAAGAAGATCTAAACAGGCAGCCCCCGTTAAACACCTCTCTGGAAATTGAGCTTAATTCCCAGAAGACTTTCTTAAAATTCTTTTTTACTCTCTCAGTGTCTTCTTGTGGCATGCCAAGTCTTTACCTGTAGCCTATTTCTCCCCTGTTGCTTGCCACTTACTGTCATACTATCTTTCCTTCCCAGTTCTCCCTTTTAGAGTTTTCTTTTGTTGCTCTAGTTCTCATTTCATTCTCACCATCTGCCTACTGCATGTTTTTCTGTTCCTACAGTCTAAGTAGCCTTTTGCTTTTTGAGAATCTCTACATGGTTCTTCTTCTTTTCTTTCCCATAAGTCTTTTTCTTCTTGTATTTTTTTCTATTTCCATTGCTGCCTCACCCTTACCCTCAACCTTTCATTTCTTCCACTTCGGTCTTTGTTGAGGCCCAAGTTGTAAATTTTCACAACACCTTGGAGTCTATAACCTTCCTGGAAATCACCTAAAGACCATTTAGAACTCTAAGTTTATGAGTATATATCTGAAATCCCAGTCAACTTGAAGCATACTGGCATAAGACTGATGGTTACAGCATGGGAAAGGCAAGAGCAAAATATATTGAAATTCTATGCAAAATGCAGGTCCTCCTGTGAGATTCTTATATGCAGCTTGCACCTTTTTGGACCACAAAATTAACCTTCACCACAGCTTGTCTTCCAGTGGCAAAACACTGTGTGAAAGAACTACTGATCTGTCTGTTAAATGAACCTTTCAGAAGATTCTACTGTTATATTTTTGTTCATTTTTAAACGTACGCAGAAAGATTTATGAGATTAAATTTCTGAGCGCACCATCATAAAGTTGTATACATTATATTAGGACCCTAAGCTATCTTTCAATAAACTGGCATAATGCAAGAACTAGGCTGGATACTAGAAAGCAATACGGTGTGTTAGGACAAGCTGTGCTCTTCCTCAGAGTAACGCAGAATTGTGGAGGTAATTAAGAAATTTCAGTGCCAGCCAGAGGCTACTGCACTGTTGTTGTTGGTATTAACGGGGGGTCAAAAAACAGTTCTTCATTCTGAATGGCAGATAAGTTAGTAACTTCTCAGAAGATGATTTCCTCACTACCTGCTAAGCTTTATTTGGGATTTTCTTATACCTTTCCAACTGAATAATATAATAAATAACTTCAATATAATTTTTTCAAAGTAACAGAACAAGATCTTTTAAGGAGAGGCACCTTTAAACCTGGCACTGTACAAAAACTCCCCTCAGGCGTGCTCAGTATCCAGCTCCTAAGAATCAAGTCTTTTCTGATTGTCTCATCTTTGCACCCAAAACTGCTGATAGCTTCAAAAGTATCTTTGTCTTTTAATACAGAACAATGCTATGATCATTAATTTTGTCATCTGCACTTATGGCTCGTAGACACCAAATTATCGATATGCTCAGTTTGACATGTACACAGGGACACACAACACAGAATTATTCCAGTGACACGAGTCTGAAAAGTGCAAGACCAAACAAATAAAGTAACTCTCTGGAATAAGTCTTTTTTTTTGGTAGTAATATAAACCAATTAAATAAATAAGTAGGCATTAAAATTCTCAGAGAGTGCCTGCAATCTGTCAACTGAGGTGAAAGTCACAAAGATCTTACAATGCCCACTAATAAAATAGAAAAATGTTAGTAATAGTGTTATAACCCGTTCTCTCAAGCATTTAAAGGCTGTGAACAAGACCAGATGCATTAATTTGTGGACTTAAGCATGCATTTTGTGTGGGGAAGTTACAAAAGCTATCGCATTATTAGAAGCAGGGAGATATCTAGTTGAATAATTCCCTTGCTTTGCTAGTGCAGGTCAGAAGGAGATCGATGCTTGCATTTATGACCAAAATTTCTTTAAAGATTATATTTCCACCAAATATATTTCAAGACTGCACAGAAATACAATAGAGCCCATTTATACCAGCAAACAAGAAATAGCATCAGGATTTTCCAAACCAGGAACGGGTTTAGAGCATGCAGCTGCAGGCACATCAGCTGTTTTCTTCATCATTTGCACAAAAATCCTCTCCTACTTGCACCATCATTTATAAGCAGCCTCTAAATAGTATTTTCCTATTTTTGCTCAACTATGGGGCCTTTGTATGGCATGAGGTGAATGCTTATGCTTTGTGAATCTGTGGCCGAAGGCGTAATCACCTTTAAGACCTGTTTTTTTTTCTGTTAGTCGCCCTAATTTCTTTGCAGGAAGAGACTGTATTTCTCAAGCTTGTTTGTTGGTGTACATTATTTGTTTGGTGGTGAATTTTATGGAAATACTTGAGAACTCAGTCAATGAGGATTTTCACTCCTGTGTAAACAAAAAGAATCTGAAAGAAAAAGCAAGCAAAATAAACCAAAAAACACTGGGAGTCATAGACTGCCTATAGCAGAAGATCGTTCCTGGACACAGAAAGCATCTTGTTATTTCCAGAGAGAATCCTGAGTCCAGCCATTTTAAGAGCTTGAAGAACTCAGTGAAAAGAGTGCGGAACTGAAACTGAGCTCTCACAAAAGACAGCTGCTATTATTAATGCAAACACTAAAACCAGTGAAAGTTGAAAAATGATAGATGGAGTTCTAAGCATTATCTTTACACAAGGCAGATTTGGCAGACAGTCCATGTTTACTTGAAGGGTGATATATAATTTCATTGAGACTCTGATTCCTTCTAAGAAGGAAAATAAAGTACAATCTGAATAATTGCCTGTTAATTGAGCTGTCATATATCTAATGGAAGACATTTGTTTGCTTATTTTTAAGTGCATGT
>JAVJGH010000008.1:1274707-1293697 GCA_035590175.1 Aviceda leuphotes | reverse complement strand
CCCGGGGGGGCCCGGGGCCCCCCCCCCCCCCCCCCCCGGCCTCCCGGTTTTGGCTGGCCCCAGGGTTAGGAGCGAGGCCCTCGCAACCGGAGCCGCTATCGGAAACAGGAGTCCCGTGCGCTGAGGGTTTATAGCACCGGGCCCGTAATTTGCTCAATTACTAGTGTAAAGAAAACCGTAGGGAACCTGAGTAACAGCAACTCCTAACCAAGCACATTTGCACTTCATCTGAAACCCGGTATGATTTATCAGGATCACACCCCCTCCTTCTCCAGGATCTCAAGCAATTTGTGTAGCTTAAATCAACTATTAAATGTATAACTAGGAGATAAAATCACAAACCCAGATCTAATTGGTATAGCTTAAATTAAGTTTTACATTTATTGCTGGGAGATAAAATTTGGATAGAATAACTATTACAACAGAATTAAGGAAAAGAAAATAGATATGGTGTGGGACCTATGGTAACTTTTATTTAAAACACATGTCTGATGGAGGCAGGAGTCTGCAGAAAACATCTGATACTACTGCACTGTAATTCCCATTTGCCAGAGCAACACCACTCTAGGTAGTGAGGGGAAAAATATTAAATCTTAAACACGATGCTGATTTTGGAAAATATATAAAGACATAGGAAGTTCATTCAATAATGCATGCAGCTTATGTGTACAAAATACTACAAGAATTAGTCTCTCAAGGAAGATTTTTTAACAGCAAGTTTTTTATAAAGGTTTAAAAGGTACGGTCTAATAGAAGCAGAACAACGGGGACACATAAACTGGTGAAGATCATTACTTTACAGAACACTGATGTCCAAGGAGGATGAAAGTAAACAGAAAAGAAAACAAGAAATTCCAACTTAAAACAATGTAGGTTGTTTTTATTTCTGGTATAATAGACATTGTCCTAGGTTTTTTATGTTCTCACCCTCAATATTTCCTTTTTATCCCCTTCTACAATTTTATAACAGGAAATATTGAATCATGTTTGTGTATCAGGTATTCTTGTTGAACAGTTCAACAATTCTCTTCAATAGGTGTGTTTTGTTAGTTTTAGAATAAAAGAATAATTTAGGTTGGTAGGGACCTCTGGACATCACCTGGTGTAGTGCTGATTAAAAATAAGGCATAACTCAGAGCTAAATGATGTTACTCAAGGCTTTGTCTACTCAAATACTTAATTTCTTCAAAGAGACAGCCTCTCTGAGTAAGATGTTTGCAACTTATTCCACTGCTTGACCACTGTTACTGTGGATTTTTTTTCCACATATCTGAAAGGAAATTCCTTTGCTGCATCTTGGGTCCGTTGTCTTTCATCCTTTCAATGTGCACTTCTGAGAAGAGTCTGGCCTTGACTTCTCTATCACCACTGATTAGGTAGGTGAAGACCTTGATTAGGTATGTTCTCTTAGCCTTCTCTTTCAAATTTTAATGCAAACTCTATTACATCCTAAAAGTAAAATTTTTTTGGTCACTCAGAATTTGCAGAAGGCTGGAAGGAGAGCAGAGCTATAACAAACAAGGAAACAATAAAAGCTGATGTAACAATTTTCAACAGGTTCTTTTTCTTTGGTTTGTAATAATAATAATAATTTTTAAAAGTACCTGTGTTTTGCCAGGCCTTTGCAAGCAATTCTGCCAGGAAAATGCCTTTCTCAGTCTTCCAAAGCAAGGGGAAATATCAGTGCGAGCTGCAGGGGTCTGAGGAGAAAGGCACAGGAGACATGCTCAGGCAAAAAAATACACATCCAAAATTTCCCAGCTCTTCACACAAATGAAAACAGCTCTTAAGTGAGCACTTTAATCTCTGGAAAACAGCAATCTTACTTGCACAGGAGAGTTTGTGCTCGAAAGATCATAGAATGAACTCCAGCTGAAAATCTCCAGCCTGAGTTGCTCTGTTTAATGAAGATCATGCCTGTTCCGTGACCTCTGTCACTGGGTGTTTCTTATCCCCATATTGCTCAACCGAGCTCTAAGTGTTTGCACTTGTGCAAATACTGTCGGATTCCTGGTAGATCCCACCGAAAGTGTGGGATAGTTAATATTTTTAAACCTCTGGGGTTTTGCTTTTAATAAACTTCTGGTTTTTTCTGGTGCTTCAGGTATTCTCCATTCTGCCACTTCCAGCATAATTTAGGCCAGGAGCTCAGAGGGATTTCCGGAAGACAATTTTAGTGGTACCTTTCTCTCTTTCCACGGAGAAAGGTTTAGATAACCAGAATATCCTCCATATGGAACAGAGATATACCACAGGCAGGTAAAGTCAGCTGAGATTAAACCTAGTTTTAGGATTAGCCTTTGCCACCCTAATTTCCATTAAGAAGCTTCCAAAAGAGGAGAGGAAGATGTTAATCTCCGGAGCCGAGGCCAATAACTACGGCAATTCTCGTGAATGACAGCCGCTCCCGGACACTTGCTGCACGGCATCTGGAGCAGGTTATCACTGGGGTCAAAGACATAAAACTTGGGTGTTTTGCCTTACACGCTGAACTTCTGCACCAGTGACCGCTTTTTCCAGCGACGGGTGGTCAGGACCACTTGTGGCCACCGGCTCCAGTACAGCTTTACTTGCAAATCAGTTGCTGTGCAGAACAGTAACACCATCGCTGCCACCGCTTTTCGTTACAGCGAAACTCTGTCTTTCGAAAACGTCCTTTAAAGCCACCATTCTAGGCGAAAGCCAAATTTTTAACGGCCTTTTCATCTCCCTTTAATGTGTCTGCTTGACAAACCTCCGCTCCTCCCTAACAGAGATCATACTCCCACACGGCCGTTACTTATCCTCGGCTCCCTGTGCCTGCACACAGGTACGGTAGAATCAGTTGGCCCATTTGGTTTAACCTCTACATCTTTTTGTCTCAAAAGGCTTGTGACAACAGGTAGTCAAACGGATGCACTGAAAAGCTTCTTTAAAACAAAATATTGTGTATGCACTGCAAATTACATCCTGCAAAAGAAAGGATTATACAGAAGCCTACACCTACATATCCAGTGGTCTATACAAATTCTGTTGAACTGAGATCATTTTCTCTCAGGACTGGAAACAGTGGATGCAGTTCTTAAAACAAACAAAAAAAACAACACGCACCCCCAACCCTCCCCAAAACCCCTGCTCTTTGTCATTCTCTTTTTGAGAACCTTTGCTGACCGCTCATTTCTTTCTACGTCTAGAGTCTTCATCCACCTGATGGCAAATAGGCGAGCTGAAAGGAACAAGTAATGCCCCTAGTCACTTCCTATAAATTCAGTTTCAAAGCTAAATACTTTAGTTACAGAACAAGCAATTCACAGATCAAACAGGACTGCTCTAAAGTACATCGAGTGTGGCAAAAGGAGAAATTATGTACTCTTTAGCTGATGCAAGTTGGTACAGTTCTGTTGAATTCAGCAGAAATGTATGCATTTGGTAATATTGCTAAATTTTTCTTTTTTTTTCCTTTGTTATCCACAATAATGGATAAAATACATGCTACTAGAGCCAAGGTTCTTCATATGCTCCCTTTTAAATTTTTCCCCTTTCCTTAATTCTTATTAGCTGGTAAAGCCTTTGACTCAGTCTCTGTAACTCTTCTCAAGTACTGCAATAAACTGGGATATCACAATATACAGAAAGCAATATTCAGAATTTGCCCTCACTTGACCAGTGAATGATTCAAGCTGAGCTTAAATACACATCTAGGAAATAATATTATTTCAAATGCATCTGTTCAAAGACTTTAACAAACAGACAAATAAAACTAATTCTCCCCAGAAATATAGCTGAGTGGTTATATTGCTTTTAGGAATTAAGATTAGGAGATGTAGCCAAGTACTGTTTCACCTCCTTTGCCATCAATATGATCTGTCCTTTGGGTCAACAATGATTTAATAGGTTATGCTGAATATTGTGTTGAATTTTTTTTATTGCTTCTTTATAATAGTCATCATTTACTTACTCTTCCACTTATATTTTCATGTCAGGAGGACTTATAAACAAGGTATAATTGTAGAATTTTACTAAGAAACTACCTTTATCTTTTTTATACATAATTGGAATTATTATTTGGCTTGAACCATTTTTTTAAACTTTTTTCCTTCATTTTCTTATTAAATAACAATGCAATTTATAACAAATTGTTCCTTGCCTTTCTTAACTGTAAAACTAAACAAATAGCAAGAACTCTGTGTAATATTTTATCTGATTTTCAAGATAAAAAATTATTCCTCTTAAGTTCTGATTGCCTTTAAGACTACAGTGAGAAATTTAGGAAAACCTTGATAATATGACAAACTAAGCTGAATAATTGATACAGATTTTAGAAGTCTATGGAGAAGGATAGAAAAGAGGAAAAGCTATCAGAAATATTTATAACAGTAGCCAATTATAATGAAATTGATAGGTATGATAGAAAATCTTTTGGTTGGGCTTTAATGATTAGATACATTAGATACATGTAGAGGTCTTAATTAACATAAATATTTACTTCACTACATACACACGTTTTTAAAATTAGACATCAAGTGATGTTTTCCCACTAAAAAGAAAAGAAAGAAAAAAAGATCGGACACAAGCACGTATCTACACATTCTCACTTATCTAAGTGTGTAAAGAACTGAGTGTTCACAATAAATAGCAGGTGAGTTAACTTTAGCTGCTGAAAGATTCCGGAGGAAGGAATGGCTTCAAGAACGGCTGTAGAAGGACTGTGTTCCAGGGCAGCGACTTCGGTGGAATTAAAACGGGTAATGAGTTAAAGTGAAATGGGAAAAAAAGTTGAGTACAGGATTTTTCAGTCATTTCTTTTTGCCGAAACAGTGGCACAAATTTTCAGGATACAGTTTCTCTAGTGAGAATGAAATAAATACTCGGAATGTAACACCAGGAAAAGCTATGGGATGACAGAATATTAGAACAATCACGGTCCCTGCCTTCCTCTCGCCAGACACCCAGCTATTAAACCCCTGATGGTACTGAAAATGTAATTAAGAGACTACAAGCTATCTAAATAGCAGTTAGCTGTTATACCTAAAAGAAATTTAGAAAAATTCAGAATTCAACTGTATCTCCATGTCTCATTGCTTGTGTTTTGTAGCACTTATCCCTCTTCCTCCCTTAGCACTCCTAAATATTAACACATTTTATTTCTTATTGAGAACTTACAGCTATAACCTTTGACAAGAGAAAACAAGACAAGATGTTGCAAAACATATGTGTCAGTAAGGTAAAACCAGTATAATGTTGATTACTAAAGGTAAAAAAATTATCTTACTAATGATCTTTTTAGATAGTCAACAAAAAGTTCAGATTTCTTCTAAAGAGCAAACTTTTCCTTTATTTTTTTTTAAAGGTCAGAGGAAAGGAAGGAAGAATGTATTTATTGTAATAAAATAATGGAACGAATATTAAGAGGAAAAATCAATTATGATGGAAAAATAATAAATTGATATGAAATAAGCAATGAAGTCTTTTGCAGAACTAATGGAAATTGGTTGACATGTTGATAGGAGAAGCAGCAGATGAGCCTCACAGAATGAGATATATTTGGATTCTATTACAGAATTAGATACATTTTATAACATCATATTTACAAAAGGTATTTTGGTCAAATATTCACTAAATTGTTTCTCAATCCTGATGTCTTTCAAATGAGTTAAATTAATTTTATTCTATCCACACTGTCCACAGAATATGGAAACAATTTGTCCATGTAGGATGATTCACTGATTTGAATCAAGTATTCATAATTTATCTTTCATAATTCAGCCAGCAGTAATTCAAACTTGCTTGGAACAGAAATTGATTGAAAGATTGTAAACAGGGGCAGAATATACCGCCAAAAAAAAAAAAAAAAAGTTTCAGAGAAAGCCTTCAGTGGTGTCTTGCTACGATTTGTGCTGTCTGATTCCGACACAGTTCCAGTGTGTCCACCACTGCGCGACACAGGCAGCGGGTGAGCAAACCTGCCTACTCTCATGGCTTTTGCTCATACCAAGCAAACATAAAAATTTGTTCAGCGGTCGATTCTGTCTTTTACTGAAAGGACTAATATGATTTCTTCAAAATCTGAACGTAAGGCCAGCTCTTCAGCTGTCATAAGCCCATTATTGCTTGTGATTTTGGCTCAGCTGTGTCCATTTATACTAACGATCTGTCCCTATCGGAGGCAAAGCTGAAAGTAAAAATCTACCCCATGAAGAAGAATGTGTAAGTATATACATGTATATACAAACATTCTCATATATATGTTTATATACACTGGATACAGATTAGATACTAGATACAGATTAGATACAAATATAAATGAATAGACATATATATATATATAGGCATTTGAAAGCACCATTCAAAGCAGGTGGAACATTTAAAGATTTATTTGGTAATCCTAATGAGTACTAGAGAAGAAAACAAGCTCCAAAAGGCTTTACTGGTTTTGCATTACAGTTGATGTTGAAGCTCCAGTGCACCTGATGCTGTGGATGCTCCGCATGGCAGGTACAGCAGGCTGACCAGCTGCGGCGCTGGGACTCCAGAGTGAGCGCAGGATCGTATCGCAAAACTGGGATTAGCAGCGCAGGATTGTATCGCAAAACTGGGATTAGCAGCGCAGGATTGTATCGCAAAACTGGGATTAGCAGGTGGCTCGGAAGAGCAATCTGAAGAACGTGTAAACTGAATATACCATGCGCTATCTGGTTGGAAATGTGAAATACAGCGGTGTGCTAAAATCCCACCTTGATGCTAAGCTTTTATATGAGAAATAAATTAATCAAACAGAGCTGAGCCATACCTCCACTAGCAAAAGGGACCAAATGGCTAAACACAGGACGAGTGGGCTTGGGCAGTTTGGAAGTATCCGGCAGTTTGTACCACTCTGCTGGTGGCAAAAATGCACCCGGAGTCCAGGCTTGTAGGCAGGTGCATCTGGCCGTGATCTGGTACCTGGAATTTTCTGTGCAGGGCTGGTGCCTTCAGCTGTTTCAGCAAGAATTGACGAGAGCTTGCTGTTTGGTGTGATTATTGTATTGCTGAAGCGGAAGAGATGGTGGGACCATTGCACAACTTCTATATCATCCAGAAAGCAGAAATTCCTGCTTTCAGTGTTTCCCTGGAGTGAAAGTGTTTGAATCTTCATAAACTCTCTCTCAAATGTGCACATGGATACAACAAAGTCCTCTGTTCCTCTGCTGTGTCTAACTTTAGAGGTGTTTTTATTCTGAAGTTTCATTTCAAGTTACATATGAAATTATCCATAAAACATCATTTTTCTCTAAATACATTTTATTTTTCTGCTTCAGAATGCATTTTGTCTGCATACATAAGTGTGTGCCATGGTTTTCAACCTAAGTCCAATATTGCTTTTATTTCTCATTTTAAACATTCATTGGCCTGCAATGATGTTTTTGAAGAATGAACTCTAGTCTCAATCTTTATGTAGAAAGTATAGCTACTATGTGGAAGACGGTTACTCACAAGTAGTTACCAGTCTGTAGTAAATAGCAGTGGGTTGGGGTTTATGTCCCAACAGAAACCTATGACCAACTGGGACTAGTGTATTCAGGCTTGTTTTTGAAGTTTGGCATTCTAACTTTTCCTACGTCCTGAGTAGGAAACTTGTAACTCATGCTTCTGTACTGCTAGGAGAGTGCCTAGAAGTCAGACACTGCACTGTGCAATCTTTTGGTGTCTAAACCCTTTATGTAACCCAGCATTTACAGTCCTTCTCTGCCTCTCTCAGTTGTGCCATTGAGTTAATCTCCCGTTTGACAAGAAAAGACTCTGGTTTGTGAGGGGTCTTTTTTTGCAAGTAATTGGTTTTTTAACACCACAGCTCTTTCAGGCTTACCAAGTACATAAGGGGAAATTTTATTTCTGTTTACCGTTTCTTGTTTTAGGAAGAATTTTAAGAAAACTCCTCTTTCTCTCTCTGCTCAGTATAAAAATCAATGGCAGAAACAAGAAAAATCCCTGCCTACTATACACCAATTCTCTTGCTGCTTTCGTTATTTTAATCTTGAAATTTCAGTATTTTCATGTATAAGGTATTACCTTTCATCAGCTCAGCTGGCTGGTGGCTGTGCTGTCTAACACTCAATAGATAACCAATACTTTCAGGCATTTCTGCAGGATTTCTGGACGTGTTTTCAGATTAGTAGCAGCGAGCTGCTCGACGTCCGAGTATCCTGGACTCACAGCTACTGGGGATACAGGTACCGACCGCAGCGTTCGCTGAGCAGCTAGTCTGGCGTGTTCCGAGTATTTACTGCGCTCGCGCTGCGTGGAAATACAGCTCTGCCCAGGAAATCTTGGGAGTAGATCTGGAACTACCACCTCCATTTCAGATGTTGGGAAGTACTTCTGAGGCTGCGTTCTCTGCCTTCTCCAGGCTGGACCCCAGGTCGGGGCTCAGCGCTGGGCCAGTCACCGACGGCTGGAGGACACAGTGGAGTGCGTTGCAGAGATTCGCCATGAAGTGCAGCACATTAATCCCGGAATTAATATGGCTACATTGCTTCTGGCACCTAAACTGACTCGAGCAGCTCTGTGCTAGTCTCTGTGGTGTGACGCAGATGTATCCTGCGTATGGTGAGCTGCAGAAACACAATTTAAGTTTAAAGATTTTTGCTACGTTATGAATCCACTGAGAGACAGAAAATACAGAACCAGATGATTGTTGTACTTGTGTTCTTTTCCCCTGAAGTTCTGTCTAGACATACAAGAGTACACGCAGTGCAAGATTTAGAATTACATAGGAAAATATTTAGGAACATAAGTCCAAAATTAAGGTTAGAATTATTAGAAATAAAAGTAGGTGTCACAAGCTTCCCTATTTCAAAACTAACTTTGGATTCAATTCCCCGCCTTCTTTTAGGGAAAATATGCAAATATTTTCCAAAATAAACTACAATTTTCTTAAGGATTTGTCATAATGTGAACACACTGTCCAGAAACTTGTCCAATTATGTCAAATGTCTGATGAAATTCAGTGAAATTTATACGGGAGCTCAAAAAAAATCCCTCAACCAAACCTGCAGTTTCAGGGGAAAAAAAAATTTCTGATGTTCTTAGGTACATGTTTTGGTAAGATTTCTACCTTAAGATGAAAATGCCCATGTACATTAAGTATTTCAGATAATATTTATGGAATGCTATTTCCCATTAGAAAAGTAATTCAACTGATGTGATCTCTATTAAATTCCCATATAACATGCTGATTTTAGACTACTGTATTATGTTGTCTTTTTTAATTTTTTGCACCATTTCATACTGTGAGTTTTAATGGGTTTTCAGAGCGTTCCTCTTCCCTTCCCTGCTAAGCAGAATCTGTATTTACTGAAAGGTTTGCTTATGGGTTTTTCCTTCAGTGTTTCCAGCTGTGTCATAGTTTAGTAAATTATATCAAAGGTCATTAATATTTTTTGTTTGTTTTTTTGTTGTCTGTTATAGGTCTACAGACATTTAGTTTTAATATTTGTTTTTTGAAAGGCTGTTTTCCCTTCTTTATTTCCTGCTGTGTATGTGAGCAATTGAATAATATTTGAAATGAAAGCTGTTGAAATAATGGAGGAGATTTCTTCTATGTTTAAGCTGCCAGTCTGAAAGTATCGTCTGTAACTCTGACAATGTTCTGTGAATTTGAATATTTCCTAATGAATAGTACCAAAATCTTTGACTATCGCTAGCATTTCTTTAACTTTCTGTCCATTTCTTTTAGAAGAATTATTAAATATGCAGCCTCATTGTCTACAAAATAATCTGATGCCTCCTATCTGGATAGTTTGCTAGTGGAAGGAAGGGTTAGAAGGAAAAGGAAGGTAGAGGACATGGAAAAGCCAGAGTAAAATGTTAGTCCCTGTATGGATAATGTAACTTTGTGCTAAATTCGAATTTACTGTAGTAAACATTTCTGGGACTTGAAATACCAGAAAACAGTTCTTTTCTGCTTTTGAAGAGGCAACGAATGTAGAGAAGCTCTATGACCTTTTTGGCCCTTGCCTACTTTTTAACTGAGGAGAACACCCAGATGTTCTCTGGTATTTAAAACTTGGAAAATTATGGAGTTGCTTGGATGGTTTCTCAGAGGCCTCCATTGAAAGTTTGGTTTAGTTGATTCATTATTTTCTCTTCTCTGAAATAAAAATGAATGTGAAGCAATACTTTAACTTTCTATTTCACTCAGCAGATTGTTGAAAAAAAAAGTCTGATCATCAAATAAAATGAAAGCTATATCACAGTCAGATTCTTCTTACTTTTACATCTGGCAAGAGTGAGTTTTTTCACTTTTAACAGATCCACCACAACCATTGCCTAAACATACACATTTTACAAAGCCATTTCCTGTCCTCAAAGCACAGTGAAAATTAGAATGTAACCCATGCCCTGAAACTTTGATGCCAATGGAAGTTTTCCTACTAAGTTCAAAAAGTCCAGACACGGTCACTAAGGAAAAAGGGAAAAGAAAAGCTCTTCTATGGCAATAATGTCTGTTTCCTGTTCACCTGGACATATTTAGAGAAATAACATTTGTGATGAGAGGCTTTGTAATCCATTATCAGTATCCTGAATCATTCAATCCATTTTAAATGTTTGATTGTTTGCTTCTCATATAATATTTATAATACCTTCCTGTATAACATTATCAGTATTCTAGATGCCAGTAAACATAGTCTTTTTTATTAATCATCTGCCAGTAATGCTTTTAATATTTAGCAATGAAGTTTAATTTTTCTTTTTTACTAAAGTCTTAGGTAATCCCAGTCTATGATCAACACAAAACCAGAGATAACCCAGAATGAAAAGTATCAACACTGCAAATGTGCCACAGGAAATAGTCTTAAAGTTAATTAAGGAGACCATTAGATAGGGAGGGAAGTAGAAAGAAAAAAAAAATCTATTTTTTTTAAATGCGAATTTTTTAATTGTTTTTCACTGCTATGAAAATGTAATTTTTAATGGAGGAAAAAAAGAGAGAGAGAGAGAGAGAAAACATGGTCTCTTTCTGCTCTGTTTGTAGTCTGCATTTCTGAAGCAAGCAAGTTCCCAAGTAGTGTTTATAACAGCCCACCTGCAGATCAGCAGAAGACCTAGATTTGAGAATGTAAGCCACTAAAGCTTCTCATTATATCAGCTTACAGCCTGATAAATAAGTCAGTCTTTAAATGAAGTCAGAATACAGGAACAGATTTACCCACGGCTTGCAATGCCCAGGCTAAGTGCTCCATTACCCTCAAATTTAGGTGGAGCACTACCTCTTCCTACTGAAGGTAAAAGAAACTAGCTTTAGCTGGCTCCTCTGAAGACCTCAGCTTCTTAGGTCTGCTCTCAGAATTGGACCACTTTTAGCAGAACATTAATTTTTGAGGTCTCTGTGAGATCACGTATTAACCATTAGAGAACTCCGCTGTTTTAAGACTGTGAATGCCCTGAGCTGTCTCAGAGAAACACGGGCGGTTGTAGAGTAGGATATAAAACGTCAGTAATGTCAGAAGTTTCAGCATTTCCAGGTGGGTGCTGGGAAAAGATTTCCATGGTGGGATATTAACAATATATTTCAGTGATGTCCTACACTAAGATAGCAATCCAAAAACTTAGTGCTCTGCTAAATCTGTTCTGTACTGATATCTCTAAGGGACCGAGATGTTTGTCAATCACCCCTAAACCTGCTTTTCAGATTTTATCTTTGTGAAGTCAAGTAAGCCTGCTTACAAGTTACAAAATTTCTAACTTAAACCAAGCATAAATTCTAGGGTTTTTTTCCTTTTTAAAGACATTCTGTAAAGAAAGACCCATACTATATGCCAACCCAATATAATTTCAATCAACTGCAAGAAGAAATTAATTTATTCAGTCATCACCTAAACGATTCCTTGTTTTCTTCAAACACAAAAGCCAAATGAGAGCATTCTAACTACTATTAAATTAAACCAAGTAAGCTTAGATGGAACTAACACTAAAACAAATAACTGAGTTACTGTTTGAGCACAGGAAAGACATTTGAAATATCACTGAGAGAAATTTATTTCAAATAATTTATTTATGATACAGTGCATAGGTTGGCAACTACCTGCTGCCTAAGGATTACCAGAATAAATAAAGTATTTCAGGATTAAAGTCGGGTTGGCTTTATGTGTTTCTCAATCCCACTTCCATTGCTGTAAATCTAAACTAAAAACACTGCAACAGCAACAGAAAAGGAAAACAGTGCAGCCAGTGTTTTGTCACACCACGGCCAAACACTGCAACCCAAACACCATGTACAAATACAGCGTGCACGTACACATACAAGCACAGTGGGCTCAGAAGAAACTCTGTGGAGGGAGGGAACTTCTGGGAAAAATGGTGGGCAAAGAGTTCTACCCTAGGATTCAGGATAGGTTTATTAATTATATTTTTTAATGTTATGCTTAAGTAGAGCGAATGTATAGATTTCCTTTACAAAATGAACATTCTGGATGCTGTTTAAGGTAAATCCTATTCATTGAAAAATAATGACCAATGAAGGCATGCAAATAAATTCATACACAGTGCAAAAGGACTTTTACTCTAGTCATTGTTTACTATTCTTGCAATTGTACCTTTTCCCTACACAGTAATATAGCTCTGCAGACAGCATTAGTTCAATCCATTTGAACAGAATTCAAGCACATTAATGATACGATGCACTCTATTTACAAAAAAAAAAAAAAAAAAAAAGGTATATCTTAATGGATCTGTGATATCTAGTATTGCGTATCATACATAAATCTTCTCTTTTTTGCAAGCCTAAAAGTACTATAACCACTTATTGTGAAGGGAGGGGAAAATAAGAGTACATGGGTTGTTGGTCTACCAGGTTCTGGAGAAAAAGCAATTTCATTTCTGGCTGGGGAAACCAGTAATGGATGTGATTTCCAGTGGTGTGACTCTTTCAGCCCTAACATACGCTCCCTTATGCAGGCAGGTATATTGCTTTCTGGCAACTGAAATAAGGAAAGCAATGGTTTTTGTGGGCAAACGTGGAGTTAAGTCTGAGTGTAAAAATGAGACAATTAGAGATACTACACTGAAAGTAATACATTTCTGCCCGTCTTTAATACATCAAAGAGAAAAGCAAAACCAAAGCACTTCTTACCAAGCGAGACCAGCCAGTTCCCCTGGCTGTTGGCAGCCCATGTTGCTGGGTCCTGCTGGCTTGGCCTCACCTGGGGACACTGATGTAGAAAGTTCCAATCCAGAGATCTTTCCTTTTTAAGAACATACTTGGTTCTGTACAGATGTAGGGGAGATTGCTCCAAGTGAAGCAGGCAATATATATAGTTTAACACAGCCTTGTTATATCAAATCATGTCTTCAGTAAAAAAAAAAAAAAAAAAAAGGCAAATGAAATTCAGCTTACTAGGAAAATATATTTCTTTTCTTGACAAGTAACTGTGTCATAATTGTACAATAGAACAAAAGCAGACCACTAATAAATAAAATATTATGCTATGAGTCTTTAACTTCCATTTAAAGCCTCACACTTTACTGCTGTGCTCGTCTCCCTGTTTAAAAACAAAATGTATTGCACATTGATGAATTGTGTAAAAAGATTCTCATAACTCTTTCTTAGGAATATTACTCTGAAATTCATCTCATTTACTGTGCAAAAATATCATACAAATGCATATTACACTCCTATTTTTATACTTCTATCATTATTGTTATAATTTTTGTGCATCAGAATATAATTATGCTCTTATTTAGATGCATATTTTAAATCTATGGTTGTTACAAAGGTTTAAATCCTTGCCTCAATTTGAATTGCTTAGCCTCTAGTTCATTTGTATTTTTTAAAGAATTTATTTTTTAAAGTCTATAGTAAGCTAATATGATATGCCCAGAAAATGAATTTGTTCATTCAAGTAGAATATTCTGCCGGGTTGAGCCCTTTATTTTTCACTGAGTTAACCTTCCATTAAAATAAAACATCTGAAAACCAGCCAGCAATTCTGTAAGGCCAACATCACATATATTTAGAGAGCTCAATACCAGAAAACCCCAATCAAAACAAACCAAAAAGCCACAGTTCTGCATTATTTCTGGTTACATATTTTTAAATAGTGCAAATGATACTGAATCTACTTTCGGAGAAGTCTGAACATGTCTGAAAAAGTGTTTCCTGATGTTCAGAGGGAACCTCTTGCGTTTCAATTTGTGCCTGTTGCCTCTTGGGCACCGCTGAGAAGAGCCTGGCTCTGTCCTCTCTGCACCCTCCCTTCAGCTATTTATTAATATATTATTATATTAATAATATTAAATAAGATCCCCCTGAGCCTCCTCTTCTCCAGGCTGAGCAGTCCCAGCTCTCCCAGTGTTTCCTCATATGGGAAGTGCTCCAGTCCCTTTCTACTGTGAGCCCACGGTTTATAGGGTTTTTTGTTGAGGAATGAATTATGTATATGCTCCAAATAGTACTTGAAAGTACTTTTGACGACCTAGGTGATTTAAGATCTTAAATATAAAGAAAATCCACTCCAGCAAGGATCTTAACAAGAAAATAAAAAAATCCTTTATATCACAGGTCTCTCAGTTATGAGTGGCAAATCTGTCACCATCTAAGACAGATTTCTTATTTTTATAGAAGAAATAATCTTTTAAATCTGACTTAATGAGGTCTCATAATTTTAAAAAGTGGTAGCACTCAACGTACATTTAACAGGTAATTCTGTCTTGTGAGTGTGGAACAATGGACAAATGCTAGCACTAATCTGAACTGCAGTTCATTCAGATGTGGGCTTCTCTGGAGTAACTACAGTAGCTCAGATGTGTATTTTGAACTCCTCTCTCAATAACTGACTGACTACACACTGACGTTGTGAAATCTCAGTTCCACTGGCAAAATTCCTACTAATCTCAGTAGGATCATAGTTTCATTCATCAGAGTCTTGTTGGGGCTTCTCATTTGCTTTACCTATAGGTATTACTTACCCCTGAAATGAGGCATTTATTATTAATATCTTCAAAACCAGGAATCCTAAATTACAGGTTAGACTTTTTGAAAACAAGGCTATAAATAATCTCTGCTTCAGTATATTTTAAAAAACTCAGATACAATATTGCATTCTACTTTGGAAAAGTTACTACATGAAAGAAATTTTGGTATGATGACTTTTATTATACACTTGGTACAATGGAGTTTTTGCATGGTCATCTGGGTTTATGTCATGAAAAGTAATTAATCAGATCTTTTTCTTCTCTTCCCCTTTAATACTACCTTTTGAGCTTTCACCTTCTTCTGAAATCCTATAATAACAAATTAAAGATATCAATGAAATATGGCAGTGGAGATTTCTCCCTGAGAAATAAGATAAACAACTGTCCAGGTACTGAGCAAGACATTGGGGAAAAAAAGTGATAAAATCAATTTTAAGCAATCTCACCCCCACTTCTTAATGTCTAAGTGTGCACACTGGCTAACGTAGCAGCTTTTTGGTACAATATGGCCTTCAAAATACTGCTTATACATGGATCACAAAGGATATTTACACAAAGAATTTTTTTCAGATAAATGAATGTGCCTTTCTTATACAGACCCCAAGGTGAACCAAAGAAAACGACATCCATAAAGGCTAAGCTGCCCAGATGGTCCATCAACAGTTAATTAAGTGGCAAGCACAGAAGCGTCTCTGAGGCTGCCAGCGGAACTGGCTGCAGAGCCTGCCCTGGCTCGGGTTTAGATTGCTGGAGGAAAATCTCCTGCAGATGGGCATCAGTCCCTTGTGCGGCTCATCTGAAAAGCGGACAGAAGTACGTTTCACGAGCCACGTCTGAAAGTGAAAACACGAGTGAGGGCAGCGCTGTTTGAAGACACTGCTGACGGCGAGGTATGAGTTTGTGGCGCCGGTGCTGCCGCTGTAAATCCAGCCCGGACCGGCGGCGCCCAAAGGGGACCAGCAGCTGCTACTGGCTCGCTGGGTGGAGCCACCCCGTAGTCGTCCTCCAAGTCCCTGTCCGTGTCCTCAGGTCAAGCCAGAAGCTGCTGGTATTGCTTCCCCAAGAGTTGCAGTCGGAGAGCCGAACCAAGGTGTGGGCTCTGCCGCCCGCCCCATCCCGGGGACGATAACTCCAGCGAAAGAGCAGTCGGGTTCCGCGTTGAAGGTTTCACCTTTTACCAGCACTGAGACGATTCTGCTCCCTGGGGCCATCAGACAAACACCAAGCTGCATCTTCTCTCTTCCTCTGTCCTCACAATTCCAATTTTCGTTGACTCCTTCTGCCTTCGTTGCCCGCCCCTACATTACACATACTGTCCCACAAACCCTTACCCTTCCTGATCCAACCTGTATCCAAAGGGGGAAACTATCTGCATTTCTCAAGAGTCCTTCACTGCTAAAAACTCTAGGACAGTGTTTGATATTTGTTATTAAAAGAGGCAAAAGCAAGTTTTGGGAGGGGAGCAGAAAGCTTAGAAAATATGTTTCAAATAAACTTTAACTCTTTGCAATAATTTTTTCCCCGAAAATATGCCTGCTTTTCCAAGTCATGTAATTCCATTGTCAATAAGAAAGCTGAAAAAACAGATTGCCACACTTCCAAGATGTAAATCTACCCAACCTTTGTTAATTTAGTACAATTATCAAATTTGCACTTTGACTCAGATTCATGGATAAAACCACTATAAATTTTTTAGGCTAGTGAGAAGACATGTGAATTGGTTAATTAGGGATTCCTCCTTTGAAATTTGTTTCACATAAAACAGCAGCAATCATGAATATTTTAAAAGCAAGAACTCTTTAGGCTTCTTTAAATATTAATGTAGCAAAGAGACAACATTAAATATCAGTTAGGAACATATAATCTTTCAAGTATTAAGATATGAAACTACAAGAAAACCAAACCAAAAACATTGATATGAAATAGCTTGTAATTTCTCATATTTTGCCATTTAATTTCTTGCATATTCAATCAGATGTTAATTATTTTTGTCCAAATCTTTTCCCTAGAAACTGCTTGTTTCTCAAGGATCTGTTCTATTATGTAATCTTACAGAAATTAGTTGGAAAGACCAAAACAACCACAGAAAGGCTGAAGGTCTGAGACCAAATCACCCTTTCAATTGTATTCTTATGGAGTCACTGGAAAAAAGTATGGAACGGGCCATAGCTCTTTCAAAACCGAAACAGCTTAAACCACTTAATTTCGGTCATTAATTTGAATGAGAGAATGAATTCAGGATTCTAATGTTGTGAAATGGAAAAACGTCAATGATCAGTGTTCCCCAAAGCTCTCCAAGGCCTACGAAATCAGCCGGTGTCTCACTGCAGCGGAGGTAGGCGCAGCAAGAGCTCAAGTGGATACCGTTGTTCCCGAGCCACAAAAATACGCTTCCACTCGTTCTGCTACCGCCGTGTCGGGGGTAACTCATGGAGGCAACGCACTTGTTCGCGAGAAAACCACAGTACTGGCTACGATACTCAAAGAAATAAATATGCCCCAGCACAGCATCAAAAAATAGTCTCCCATTGAAAGCGCAGTTGTACATGGAGTTTCAACTGTTCCCAAAAGGCAATCTTTTATATATGGCACTTTTTCAACTTCAGCTTGGACGATGCAGGGAAAGCTATTTGCTCTATTTGCAGTAGAAGAGTGAATACTCACAAACCTGGAGCCTATTTTGGCACATCTGCACTTAGTTTTCATCTGCAAGTACTGCAGCCAATGTATTCTAGTGATTGCAGCCAAAATAAAATTTTAAAAACCTAACAGGGAAGCCACTGATACTATTAGACACTGTACATCATTCTACACTACATTTTTTCTTCCTTTTCTTTTAGTTCCCTGTGGAACAAGAGGTAATTTAAAGCCAGTTACAACTGCAGAACTTGCATAGAGATCTATTCCCTGTATTTATTTTCTCCAAAGCCAAACCTCACAGTTATCACAGTTGGGAAAAAAAGGTAGACCCTTTTTCAGATAAAATATGCTTTCGCCTGATGAAACCTAATTCAAGTAGAATATGAATTACCAGAGGAAGGACTGCTAACACAGGGATTGAGACAGGCAATATTCAGGTTCAAATAACTAATACAGATCAAAACTTGAACTGGGCAGAATATTATCATTTTCAGTTCTGAACATATCACATCTCTGAGCACAAATGATTAATAATCTTTTAAAAATTAAACTAATACTAAATTTAATTTTATATATAAAACTTTGTTTTATTTTTTGTTTTTCTTTCTTTTTTTTTTTTTAATTTAGAAAACCTTACAAACAAAACAAAGTTAAATAAAACCAGAAAAATAGTTTAATTACTTAGTTATTTTACCAAAGTCCTCTGTCTGGGAATGTTGAATTCTCAGCACTGTACACCACCCTATGACTTAGCAGGTCCTGTGTAGGTAACTGGAGGTAGGTAACCAGAGACAACCACTGACCCAGCAGTGAAAGCATTCATTTGGAGACTGTTTCAAAAAGACCAGCAATGCATTGACCAGACACATGACTTTACTTGAGAAGCAGTAAGCACCTCTGATTTTTTCTTTGTTTTTTTCACTTTGATTACTGTTCTAAATGGATGAACTATCTTAGTGAGAATTTTTGTTTGCTTCCATTTATGTTTGTGCATCTTTAAATTAAATAGATTTTTTTTTTCCTAAACAGCCATTTTTCAATGATGAAAAATAGTTTAGTCCTTACAGATAGTTGATAGTGCTCTTACATAACCATTCAATTCTTAGGAGAGTATGCAACTCTGCAATTAATTTTAGAAACTCCTTTAAATCCTCCAGTGGCAAATACAAATCTCTGAGGCATATGGGTGAATACCGGATTGATTGCTTTCATATGTTTTGTCTTTTCATTTTTCTGCCATATGCTTAATTTGCACCTCGGTCTCATCAAGGTGGGAATGGTCAGCACGGCGCAGAATGGGGACCAAGAAGCAGCCCCTCACTCAGCAGCCACAACTTTAGCCAGGAAGGGAGTTGGGGTGTTTGTAGTAACACTCCTGCATCTGCAGTAACTCATCATTTCCAGAGCGTCTGGTAGATC
>JAVJGH010000008.1:1238039-1274607 GCA_035590175.1 Aviceda leuphotes | reverse complement strand
TAAGCAAACAGAATTTTCTATCAGTGTAATGAATCTTGTTAGAAATATACAAGCCATCCAAGCTAACCAATTCTGACAGTCACTATTGGCATAGATGCATTTTAACATTATGACTCTACATGTATAATGTAGGAAAAGGATATTACTATTAATATGCAAAACCATTATGCATTAAGATACAGACTGGCTCTGTCTGAATGCTGTAACTCTTAATGAAAACTGAATTTTAACAAGAGCAGTGTCATAGCGGTGAGTGATGATAGCTATTTATTTTTTTTTTTTCTCCAAATGGATTCTTACCCATACAGAAACTTCTCACCGAAGACTAAATCAAAATTATTGCAAGTTTTTAAGAGCTATATCTATTTTGCACCAGGGAAGGTATTGGTGGCATTCTGCCAATGTCCAAGAAGCCTACACTAAGAATTACACATTTATGACTGCAAATATACTCCTACATCGGATTAGTTTCAATACAAGAATTCACCAGAAACACATGAGTTACTTCCTCATCTACATTAAATCAAAAACATGTTGATGTTTGGTACATCCTTTGTTTTCAAGAAATACTGAAACCAAAATAAAGCACTCTTGTGCCTTCAAAAGATGTTTACCCACAAGGAAACAGCATCTCGCTACATAAGCAGGTACCAAGAGGAAGAGAACAGATACACCCATGGATATTGGGTGAGAGACTGAGCTCTTAAACAACCAGGCTGCACATATAAAATGCAAGGTAGCACAGATTGAGACCACATTCATTACTGTGGTCAGATCCTACAGCAGCACTCCAAAAAAAATACATATCCCAGACTGATGGGAAGACATATGTACTAGTGCATCTGTAAACCCGGTCCAGGGGCAAGGCACTGGCTTTCCAGATCAGCTCCCTAGTAAGGATCTGACAAAAATTCAAGCCTGTCCCCCATTATATTGGATGCTAAAATGAACAGGATATTATTCACTCATCTCATTGATCTTACAGCATCCTGATATTTGGGATCCAGGGTAAGTGCAACGATATTAAAAAGTAGACCCATATCACACTGTTTTCAGTAGGATTCCCTTTTTGCCTCTCCAAATCAATATGGGACAGAAGATGTAGGGTCAGAACAGGAACCTGTCTGACATCCTTTGCACATGCCCAAGCAAGTCACCCACTACCTTATAAACTGGTATTCCGGCCATGGAGAGCCACACTTCTCTGAAGACAGTTCTACTCTAAGATATTTCTACTTTCCTCATGGCATGATTTAATAGCAACAATAAATCAGTAAGAACATGGAAGGTTTTTTTTCTCATGCTCTTCGGAAAATAAAGAAAGAGGAAGAATCATGCTTTCCAATTTCAAAAGTCTCCTAAACTTAATACTAATGAAGAGGACAGCTGTGGATCTGACACATGACACTGCTGAGCCTGAGGGTTTAACTGAGGTTTTTCTGCATTAGACCGAGGGGAAAAAAAAAAAAACAACAAAAAACAAACAACAATGAAAACACCTGAATTGACATAAAGAAATACATATAACATGATTGTTTTAAACTCAAATGGACTATTAAATAAGGAATTAGAAGGAAAACCTCCCTGATGGCAAATTTCAGTGTAAAAGGATAGAATATGAAACAGGCTTCAATGTGCAAATAATTTCTGTTATGTTACAATAGTTTTTTGGCTGGTTTTTTTTTTTGTTGTTGGGCTTTTTTTGTTGTTTGTTTGCTTGTTTTTTGCCAAGGCTTATAATGTCTGGACGGCAAAGTTTAACAGTAATTTTTTGTTTTACCCTATTTAGATAAAGCGCAGACAAGACAGTGTTAAGATATACTGTTTGTGGTGGCAACAAAATTAGAAGCTTAGCAAAGAAAGTTAGTCCAAGCAGATTCTACCAGTCTCACCCTGGACACTGTTTGAAATGTGCCCTTTCATCTCCTGAAGAACAAAAATTTTATGCTTTTACACACACAGTTCTCCTTCTTTCATTTCTTTGAACTTTCTCTTTATTCATACCTTTCTTTCCCCTTCAAAAGTTGTTTTTCCTCTTAATTCTCAGGAGAAACTTTAAAAAGATACCTTTCCAGGGAGAACACAGCAGTCGGTTTTAGCAGTGTAAAACAGCTGAAAACAGTAGAAAATTATAAGAAAGCAACAGAAACTAATGCCTGTGCTTGCACCAGTGCTGCTGTGAAAGGCTGGGTGAGGAAACCCAGAGCACTTGTGCCAGCTGGGGCCGATGGAGGCAGCACTCCCCACGGAGCTTAGTCCCTCTCTCCAGTTGAAGAGTGCAATAAACTGGGGCAGGAAAATGAAGCCAAAATTAGCAAGAGTGTCAAGAAAAGCTAGCTGTCTTACAAACTGCAAAGAAGCAGTTTAAACACTTACATGATAGGCGTTTACCTTAAGTATCTTTAAATGTTCACCATATTAATCGGTCACTGCAACTGCGGTGCACTTATCCTGCCACATTCTGGAAACAAAGGAACTGCTACACAGCTCACCAAAAGAGTAAGTGAAATCAGCTGGGTCACTTGGGACAGGTGGAAGTCTATACAGAAGTCTGGAGAAGTTCTAACACACCTGGAATCAATTCATGACTTCACCACAGATCATGGCTTAGTTTTACACTTTAACTGTTCATGTTGTTTTGCATATTTTATTCCTTTTTATCTTTGAAGTTGTTCTTCAGAGTAATTTAAACATAATAATACTGAAGTATGTGTTTTGAAATTCCTTTTCTAACAAGGTAGGCATTTTGAAACTCCATATATATATATTTTTAATGCTAAGTAATCACCTTTTTGCTCCCCAAGGTAAATGGACAAAAAGACCTCAGGATCATTAATCATACAGATATAAGCATACATCAATAAACAAAAACCCAAGGGCCTGGGGTTTGGTTTTTTTCATTAGATACTCTCACATCCCCACTTTGATGAACTGTGAAGATTCACACAGGATAAACAAAAAGCAATTCAATATAGGGCACTGCAATAAGAGAACTAGTTTGAAATACATTATCTGTAAGGACAGAGAATGTCAAGGTTTATAAGCCAAGATCAGCAGCATCTCCATTTCTGTAGCTATGATGTTATTTCATAACACTGAACTGCAGACAAATCTTAACTGTCTTTTTGCTTATAAGCACAGCACAAGAACTGTTTTCTGTAGAGAGTCAGAATACCTGCTGATCTATCTTAATGATAGGTTATACTTATTTTATGTTTAGTGTGGTCTTACTAAAATCCGTCTTGAAATAAATTCAACTACAGGATTCCCAAATGGATTTTAGAAGCATTCTGTTCCAAAGGTCCACTAACAACTTTCAAGCAGCTGAAGCAAACAGGTAATGTTAGCACTAAACACATGCCCAGTCTCCAGATAGCAGATCTGTATGGCAGGATTGATAACTTCTGCAGAGTTTCAAGTGAGATGGGTTAGGCAGCTGGAAATGCTCAATTTGGGCTTTTCAGCAAATTACATAGGCTCAAACTCTTGTCTCTGCAAGTGCTGACTGTAACTCCAAGCAACATTCTCAATGACAGCAATATAACAACGTTAAGTCAGGGATATATACATCAATTATGGGGGCTCAAGGCTTCCAAGCAGTGCTGCTCCATCAAGCCATCTGGCTTTTGGCAATGTGAAAAATAGCTTTTTGCTTGACTTCTTGCTGGTCTTCCAATCTACCAACTCCCCACGGCTGCTAAACTGACATTTGGGAAGTACCCTAATTGAAGGCAGATGAACTGAAATAGATAAAAAGAAGGGCTAGCAGGATGAACACAGAAAGAGGACAGTCTTACACAAGACCAGAAATCATTTGCACTTCAAAATATTAGCAATGTTTTCCTTGATACTGCAACGGTCATTGGAAATTAAGTATTCTACTAGTCATTAGCTGAATAACAAACATTTCTCTATTAGCAAACTCAATGATAGTCAATGACAACTTAGCTATTGAAAATATTGAACTTCGAGATATGCGAATTGGTCAATTTGCAGCTAACATCATCCCTTTTCATACCGTGTCTCTTTCTACAGTTACATTTGCATAGAACCACACATTTATGACTACATTTTTTTTTTCCAGGAAGTCATTCGGTACACTTGGTATTAATACAGTTTAACATAAGAAACCTTGCCATTCATTCTGGATCCTTAAGGCTATCCTTCTTCATAGGCAGCAAAAACAAAACTTGCTTTCATCTAAGTTGCTTTTAAATATGACCCAAAAGAACTGAGATGACATGAAATAAAAATGTGAGAAAGATTAAAGGAAAAAAAAAGTCCTTCAACAGATGGGTGAAAAATCTTTCATCCTTTTAGAAGGATGTTATGTACTTCTCCACATGAACCACTACCAAGGTCAAAGTGATCTAAGCAAAGCTTTGAGGGTGTCACACCAACAGTTCTACAGGTGTTGCAGCTCACACTCCACGTAGTTGTTTGCAGGTCTCCAACTAGGGATGTTTACAGCTTTCTCCTATTACTGCTCATAACATATCAGCAATGCCTGAGAGACAAGGAGACCCTGTGCTTTAAGAGTTGCCTACCCTTCTGGGTCTGAATGCTACCACATGTATTATCTCAAAGGTTTTTTTCCGTTTAAAAAAAAAAAAAAGCATATTTAAATTGAACACATCAAGGCAGAAGATTTGCATGCTTTGCAATTTAAAAAGATACAACTTCAAGAAGGGTAGAAAATGATTGTAGTTTTTCAAAAGAACATTTTACTGTATGTTATTTATGAATGAAATATTGGGGGAGTTTAGCCTTCCTTCTTATACTAGTTGTATCTCAGATATTTGTTACGATTCAAAGGATAACTATTAAATTGTACAAATTTAACTAAAAACTACAGCAAGATAAGTTATTAGGCCTTATCTTATATCAACTGAAAAACTTAAAGAAGTTACTTTTAACAGATTAAAAACCTGTCCTTTTTTAGCATCAATACTCATCTAACACTAACATAACCACGAACATAATGAAATCATTTATTCTCCTACAAATAACATGCATGATGCCAATCACCAATACAAGTGATTTACTGCATGAAAATTATTCATACATTTTAGTTAAGTATTGCAATGTAAATATAACAAACCCAATATCCAGCAGATCAAAAGCAGCAAGACTACACTTTGAAAAAATCTTTAGGTAGTAAATGATTTTTGATGTTTGGATTTTACCTGTTTGAGTTTTTTTCCCCACAGTAACCTTCATTACATCAATGAATCATTTTAAAAACAAAAAATGGTTTGGCTTAGTCTATATGTAATTTAACAAATAATATATCTCCTTTGAATAACAACTGTACTGAACAGTCAGCAGAAATCAAAAGTTACACGAGAGGTTCAGAAGCACATACATACATTCTGCAACAATTAATTGTTTTGCTGACATTTATAACATCAAATTTTGCCAATTCAGATGCACCAGCAGCTAATTGGCCTTATAAGTAATTCCCCAACAACAACAGAGATGTAGCACAGAGTGGACTTACAACCTTCAAGTAGTTTTAAGACTACAAACACACTTTGAACTTCAGGTATTGCCAGATGCAGCCCAGAAGAGGGGCACAGCCCTGGCTGGGATGGCTCCACTTCCCGGCTAACACAGGATGCTCACAACTTCACCCTCCTGCCTCACTCAGCACCGCTGCTGCATTTGCTGCTAAGAGAAGAGAAGAGCTGGAAGTACAAGAGCGGCATCGAGCAATGCCACAACACACTACCTCTAATCCTCCTGGAGGGAAACAGCTCCCTGCCACCTTCTCCCTCACTGTTTCGGGATTTTCACGGGCTCAAGGGGAGGCACACTTACTGCATGGCTTACACCACAGCAGCAGGGTGGACCAGACTGACACAGGGAAAGGAAGGACCCAGCAGCAATACAGTTTCTACTCAGAAGTATCATTTAAAAGGTAGCTTAGCTCCTGGCAGTTTAAAGGGGAGAAAAGGAAAGTCCCTCTATTTCAACTAGTAATTCTGTGCAAGTCTTGTATGATTGTTTCAGTGTCAGAAATGCCCAAGACCTCTTTCAGAAAGCAATCCATAAAGTAGTCTTGCAGGAAAAATAATTTTTATTTTTAAGTCTCCTGGGATTTTCTTTTTCCTGTAGACGAACATTTGGATTTGATAGAAACAATATTAGCACCTTTCACTTTACAGATTGGTTTAACAACATGGCTTCCCTTTCTTCAAAGTTTTTGCCTAAGCCAAAGGCAAATCCTGGCTTTCTGAGTCTCCCTGTAAAGCTAAATCCATATACCTTACTCAGTTACATTTCTGTGCACCTCGTGCAGGAATTCAATCCTCCTGAGGGCAGCGAGAAAATAAGCAGCAGCTACAGGAGGAAGGGGGATGAAAGAAAAGGCTGGCACAGCACACACTGCAGTATCAGTAAGTAATCACAGCCGGGTGACTGCACAGGCCAGCCGCAGCATCAAGGTCTGTGGAGCATGACTGCAGCGTGTTTCCTGGAATGCCAGAAAATATTGTCATCGAACGGAGAAGGAGTCACTTTCGCAGTTCCTTTCCAAGACACCCCGGTGCGAAGCTGCTGAGACAAGAGTAATGGCCGCTGACGGGTGCAGCGGCCTACAAAGGCTGTAAAAGCCAAACCCTCCGCTGCTGGGCCGCCCACTCCTCCGGCCCGCCGTGCCGCCAGGCGTCCACCGGGCAATTTGCTTGGCAGGGGGGGCTCCCCCCCGCCTGCTGGGCAGAAAGCTCGGCAGGGCCCTGTCTGACAAAACCCATCCGTAGAATAAAAATGTACCGCGGAGGAGATGGAAGAGGGAAGCGGAAGGTAGACAGAAGAGGGGGGAGGTTATTACAGTGGCAAAGGAGCGAGGTAGGAGTCTTAGGGACCTGCTATTAAAAAAAAAAAATTAATTAATTAAAAAAACCAAAGTTTTTCGAAGCTCAGCCGCTTGTTCGAGTTGCCCCCCCCGAGGGGCAGCTGCCACCAGGCGGTGAGGCCGCAGGGCTCCCAGCCCAAGCCGTGCCCCCGGGAGGCCAGGAGGGTGCTGGGAAGCTGTGGGAGAAGGGCCTGCCCCCCCCCCCGCCCCCCCCGCCTCGGCTGCCGCTCGCCTCACCCTTTGGTCAGGCAGCCTTGCCGAAGCGGGGGCTCTTGGTACCACTTCGGTTATCAGTAACGCTACGGACTTCAAAAAGGGGGTTCTAATAAATTTTTTTTTTTTTTTTTCTCCTCGTTAAGTGGAATTTATGGTTGAAGAGAAAATTGTGGTTGTGTTGGCCTGAGGACACGGGGATGTGAGGGGTAGGAATCGTCGGCATTCTGGCCTTAATCCAGCTTTCATTCCCAAACTGGATTCTGAGATGTGTCCTCCTTTGCTTTTGTAGAGCTAATGTGTTCGTTGTTTGGTTGGTTGGGTTTTTTTTCTCAGAGGTTATTTTCTTTTACTTGTGTGCTGCTTAATGGAAATACATCAAATTCTTAGCAGAGGCAGTCAGTGAATAAAACAAAGGTCTAAATGCTAATATGAATAATGAAATTTCCATGGTGGCACACACAGGAAAGAGTAGAAATTGCTAAGGCATAAGGAAATAAATTATATTTCATTAAAATCTCCCTACTGTACAGATACTACGTACAAATATATTTTCAAAAATTTATCAGTGTATATTTTCATTCATGAACAAAAAGCTTAAAATGCCAGTTTTATATTCATGTGTATATAAAAAAGTGTATCTGTAAGCACTCTTTATTACGCAAAGTCATTTAGTTGCAAAGGAGAATAAGAATATTGTTCAGGGAATGAACAAATGCATAAAGAATTTGTTTACTTTCAAAGTCAGCTGCAGAAATATCCTGGCTTTACATTTTTGTCAGATATACCTACAGTGCTTGCTGTTTATTTCTGATACACAATACAAGTGCAGGTGAGTAAAGCTCATTTTAAATGAAGAAAAAAAAATTAAAAGAAAAATAAAAGTGCTTCGCAATATGACCCAAATTTGTAGTTCACTGATTTATCTTGAGAGCACATTTGGGGGTCTTTATCTCTTGCTCTGCGGGTTGAGCTGAAAGATATTTAAGTTAACAAAACCAGCATTCAGACTTTATTTTATGCAATTTTAATTTTTTAAATATTCAAATATTTATTTACAGATTATCCACTTAGATATTCCCTATCTTGCAATTTCAGTTCCCTTTGTTGTGAGTGCGAAGGAGATTGAGAATTAGAAATGAGAGTAGAAAGCAAAAACTTTTTTGCATTTTTATTAGCTCAACCTTCTCTGCTTTGCTCTTTCCCAGGGTATTAGGAAGAGAAAGATGTCTGATTTGAGTACAGTGGGAAGAGAGCCAGACTGGAATGGGAGGAAAAATGGAGATAAGGATAAAGAATCAGGGTGGAAGCAGAGATGGTGCCTGGGAATGAGGGAGGGGGAGTCTGGGAATTCAAATCTAAGAGGGAAATTGTGAAGAAAACGGTGAAGTAGTTGGAGAGGGAAGAGAGCCCGCCTTTGGGTAAGGATCTGGGGAGGCTGTTCAAGATTAGAATGGTACAACTGGGAGTGACGTGCAGAAAGTCTCAAAAGAAGCGAATCTGACAACGTGATAGTATGCACAATGATAAATGAGACTATTAGCAAAGGCAGGATACAGGCACACTGCTCAAGCTTAAACTGAGCAAGTTACAAGCCATCAGCCAAGATGAAGTAACTAACTGTATGTTTGCTCTTCACAGTTCTGTCAGGTAGAACATGTAAGCTCACTGAAAAAAATAACATTTTTCAAGCTTACTTTGATAATTTTGTATAAATGCATTTAATTTAATTATAAAAAAATCACTTCTGCAAAATACTTAGATATAATCGATCAGGATTTTGTCAGAAAAAAATGTTTTATTCTAATTTTTGACAGTTTTACATGTATTTCTAAGTTTCAAGAGGTGGAAATTACACAGCAAGATGGAAACACATAAAATGTGCTTGCTTCCAATCTACTTGCTCAAACTTGCTCTAAATCTTGTCCATTTCTTAGTAAAATATCAAAACACTTGAATAAAAATTTGTCTCTATTGCAAAGAGTGCCTGTATGTCTTTCCAACAAAATTGAATAGCATTTTTATCTTTTTCCGGCCCTTTTAATTTTAGTTTTGTTACAAGTTTTTATATAAGCTTTACTAAATATTAGAAAGAGCTTTATAAAGTTACTTTTACATTTTTCGAGACATTGGTCCCAGGAACGTGTTGTTTAAAATCAGTCTTAAAGAATCTGACTGATCATTACCTCGTTCAACAAAGAACGTCAGCAGGTAAGGAGTCCTGCTGACTTCAGGACACTTGTGAGCTTCAAGTTAAAGCTCGTGCTTAAGAACTTGGCAGACCAGATTCATAATCTTCAGAATATTGCTAAATAAAGGTCAAAATTACTTAAGCACTGACTGACTTTATTGAGGTCCCTCAGACGTAAACTAAAAAAAAGTACTCTGTGGAAGGGAGATGTTTGGCTGCTAGCATCTGGATTTTGTTTCAGGATCAAAAAGCATCACTGGGTTTTCACTCCTTTACATGTGTATAACACACATGACTCATTTTTCTAGACTCTGCCTAAGTTGCTAACAATAGAACATTCAGTTCGGGGCTTCTTTAATTAATTCTCACTGAAAAGTCCTTAAAATTTCTAAATGATATGAGCCTTTCTTGGTGTCATCAGCACATTATTTTCCTTAGAAAATTCCTTTAGTTTTAAAGAATAATGATATTTTATACCTATTTTTATTGGCGGTATTTCTTGGGTTTATGTTGTTTCGGTAAGTAGGTCAGTTAAAAAAAAGGATTATCCAGCCAATACAGATTATCATCCAGTAGTCTGATCCCTGAGGCTATTTTAATACTTTACACAGTGTCTGCAGACAGATGTTGTCCAGGACAACACTGTCTCAGTAATCAGAGGCACCTTTTGAGTGAGACACGGAATGGAAGAGATGTCAGAACTGTGAACTTGAGAATTAGTTCTAGACTAATTCTAGAGTTGTAGTCTGATCTAGACTGATGTTACAGAAAATGAACATTCATCAGCAAATAAAATCAGTATAATCAAAAAGTATAAAACCTACTTTTCATTTACATTCTGATGCACCACTTCTCAAATACAGGTTTTCAAAAAATTTCCACTCTTAGAAAGCTGAGGTTCTCAACTTCCTAATTACAATATAAATTACAATAAAAAATAACTCCTTTATGTCATGCATCCTGTGATAATACATATCTTTGATTTCAAGTTGAAATAATAGAAAAGGTAGCCAGTACCACAACTTGTACCTTTTATGCTGTGTTTTATTGAAAATGAAATATATTTCATTTTTTATTTTTTCCCTCTCTTTTGTATTCAGAATACATTTAGAAAATGGGACATCTGAACAGTGGAGCCTGCTCCAGGAATGACTCACTTCTTTGCATTGCACTTCTCCCAGGTAAATTACCTTTAACAGCACTAAAAATGAGAAGAACTGGTTTGAGAAGTTGCAAGCATGTAAGCTTGCGAGTGTATTAAGAATCCGATCTACTTACTACTTTTAAAGGAAATAGGTACTGTTTTCCATTACTTCAAATGGCATATTCCTCAGAAACTATACTTAAGGGAAATATACCGTAATCTCATAAAATGCCTCTTGGTCAATCCTCGACCAGGGGCTGAAAAAGAATAACTATTCACAGGCAGTACCTCAAGGTAGGATATCAAACCAAGGGCTCAGGCAAGAACTCAGCTGATAGCACTTTGAAATGGGTAGTTTCTGCTGAAAGCTGATTCTCAGAAGGCTAGGTTTCAGGAATGATTTGAGTTTTCACTTGGAATTATTTGTGCTTCTTTTACAAAGAAACTGTTCTCTCATTTCCACAGCGATCATAATCACATTTCTCTGAAAGCATCAATTTACTAATATTCCCACCCCAGGCAGCTGTACCTCTGCCCAAGAAGAACTCACTATAGTAGCCATTTTGCCACCATGCCTCACTGTCAATAAATAATAAAGTTTATAAACTGAAAAATCCAGATTCATGGTCATAGCATTGGTCAATTTATTCCTCCCTCTCAGTGATCGTTCAAGTGAAGACTGACAATAAAGTTCATCTTTAGAAAAAGATTTGAGTTCAGCAGGCTTAAAAGACCATATAGCACTTGGCTTCAAGATTGCACTGCATAATTCAAGATTTCACCAAAACATAAATATTGGAAAAGTAATAC
The DNA here is from genome assembly GCA_035590175.1 of Aviceda leuphotes. Classification (NCBI taxonomy): domain Eukaryota; kingdom Metazoa; phylum Chordata; class Aves; order Accipitriformes; family Accipitridae; genus Aviceda; species Aviceda leuphotes. The sequence continues at coordinate 1,263,393 of JAVJGH010000008.1, read as the reverse complement.
CTCCCCAGAAAAAAATGAGATATAGACAGATTTCTCCCCTGGGAATATTTTCATCTGTGTCAGGGCTTCGGGTCCTTGGATAAGGTTCAGCCCATGTTCAGGTTTACGGTCAGGCTCAGCTTTAATCCCTTGAGGGTTAAGGCTGGGAGAGAGACAAAGTCTGCCGCTCCGGTTGGCCTGGGGCAGCCCAGGGAGGGGGTTATACTGCAGAAACGTTTATCCCCGGAGAACATTTTCCTGGGGGCTCTGGGTAGATATCCTCCAGAGTCAGGCAAATGACAAAGCTCAACTTTTCCGAAACTCCTTTAGTTATTCTCAGTAACAGGAATATTTGGCGGGGCGCGTAATGTACAAATACAGAAGTTTCTATGACTCCTGCTATGCTGCAGCATTTGCCAAAGGAAAGCTAACAGTATCATACTGATATAAAACCAGATTACCTGCTGGAACTGCATGTTTGTCTCTTTAGCACTCTTCTCTTCTTGAAGGTAATTCACAACTACATTATCCAATTTCAGTCAAATTTGACAGAAGGATAAAATTCTCAAAGGTATCACCCGCCCAACAGTTTTATGAAAATAAGTAGCTAAAAGAAGATGCATTGATGAAAGGGAGCATTCACCAGCATTCCAGTGAGGAATTAGCTGTTCTTCTGGTCAACCATCAACTGGGTGGCAGCACCCAGAAGACCAATAAGCATGGGCTGGTTAAGGAGCCAAAAAACCCGCATGTAGCTCCAAAACGATTGCAGCATTTGCTGCCTTTAATTTGAGTTGCTGGCAAAGTAGCAGCAGTGAGAGACAGGGAAAAACCTGGCAGTATGGTGATGTGAGGACCTAAGGAGCATCAGGGAAAACCTGGAGGAGAAGAGAGCGTGGGAATGAACTCATGGTATCGCAGGGAGATGTCTTTGGAAGTGGGAAAAACCTGGATGTGCCATAGCATGTAGGTTCTTGGAAGAGCTAAGGGCATTGTGATTGAGTTGGTGGGAGAAGAGTAGATATTATAAATGTGAGTGGTGGGTGGTTGAGAGGGACAGCTGGAGGTCACAAAACAAATTCATGCCAAACCACTGTTGACAGAACAATTTGTCTCAGATACCTTAATTTGATTTGAGCACTCTTTAACAAACCAAGTTTGGAAAAAAATAAAAACCAAACCACTGGACTTACTGTGATCAAAACAGATAATCACAAACTGAAATGTCATTTGGAAAATAAAATTTTACAGATTTCTCTAGAAATGCAATATGAGACATAAAGGTACGGTTTAATGAGTTGTGTTGAATGAAGCCCTGGCTAGGCTCATACATTGTTAGGAAGAAAACATTTTCAATTTGTTTTGGTTTGTTGTGACAGCACACAAATGCTGCTGCTTTAAGCAGTATATCTTTGTCTTCAAGGCACTGCTGTGTTTCTGTAATACCTTACAAAGTTTGGAATTCACAAGACAAGGTAGTTTAAGTGGCCACCAGCTTTTGAAAGAATGGAAGCTATAAGCATTAATGTGAGATTTCTTCCAAGATTATGTTAATATTAGAAGTAAAAATCAGTGTGCCAAGGTCATGTTTATGGGTGATAAAGATATTACAGGATATATGGAAGTGTTTTTCAAAACTATAAATTGTAGGGTTCTTGCAAGTCTTTACTAGGAAAATTTATATGTGATATCTGGCACTTAAATTAACAATATCAGATAGCCCAAAGAAATTTTATTTGTTTTATTTTCAGTTTACCACAGGCTTCTGTTCCTTTATTAGAAATACCATTAGTTCTTATAAATAGCAGCCCCACAACTTAGCATGATGGATCATGTCTACTCTTGAAGAATCACACAGTTATAACTTCTGCTGGTACTCAGGCGGATGGAAATTAATGGCTTGAAAAGAAGGAAACTGGAAATACCAGATGCTAACAGAAACATGGGAAAATTTTAGTAGTTTTACAAAATATTTTTTAAAAGTCTTACTGAAGATCCTTTTGAAAAAGTGAGAAGTAATTAGGCATTTCAATGGAAGCCAAGGGGTTTGCTTTTGCCACAATACCACATTTTTACCTGCAAACCTTCCATTGCTTCATTTCTCAATTTGAAATAAAAAGTGACCAACTATTTAAACACTTGGGATCAAATCAATCCCTGCTGTAAATATGTTAAGAGGAACTCACTTCAACATTTTTAAGAGGAATACATGTACAAAAGTTCTTATACATCGTAAGATGAATATTTATAGTAATGCTTAAGTAATTTTGTAGGGAAAATTGTTCATTTTTTAACAGCTCCAAAATTGGTTGGTTTTAAATATTTCTGCTTGCTTACTTTTCTTCCTTGGAAAAAGTGTTCCATTCAACATGACAGATCCATTAAACCCCAAATTAAATATTTGGTCCAGATTTATCCCACAAGCTTTAGAGATACAATATGAACAGTGAAGGGCTTTTACAGCCGGTTATTTCAGTCAACTAAGGTCTTAATTGCTCTCAGGAGGCAACTTTCTCCCCATTAACTTTAGGATAAGCCTGGAATGATTAGGATCTTAGCATAGGCTCTTCAGTTAAGTGCCTACACTTAGCTAGGAGGAATCCATAATTTTAGCTTTTTAATCCTCTCTATTTGAGCTAAAAAAAAGGGAAGGGAAGGGAAGGGAAGGGAAGGGAAGGGAAGAGATAATAAATTAGACTTTTATTAGAAAAGAAATATTGTCATAACCACCTTCGGTCTTCCCTGAAGGTGGGACACTCACCTTAGGCACAGTTTCCTCACTCAGACGTGAGAGGTGACACCGGCGCCTCGGTCGCAGCGACCCACCCTGGCCTGGCGGTGCACCTTCCTCCTGCTCCTTAGGGCTGCCCGGTGGTTCTTGTAGGCAACACGACGGGCAAACACCATCATTCCTGGGCTGCAGTAGCACCTGTAACTACGGCAAAGGGATTTGGATGCTTTTGCTGACAGCCGAAAGACCATTCCCGTTCCGCCTTTTCAATGTGCTGGCCCTTAACTAAACTAGGTGGTATCTGGGATACAGTTCTGACAATCCTTCCTTATAACGTTCAGGTTTTTCCTTCCATAATTAAACATCTGCTAAAGAACTAGCAGGAGCCGAGTAATTCCACTTCAGGATTACTTTAATTTCGAGTGAGAAGGATGTTCTGCCAAGAAGTGGAAAATAATTTCAGATCCACTGTATTCCTAATGTATCTAAATCAACATACGTCATCTCTCAGGTGCATGCGCATAAAGATTTTTTCACTACTTTCAGAGCACTAATCAAGGCATAAGCCTAGCAAGACTATTTTAGGATTAGGTAGGGTGTCTTCAAATGCTTGGGAAAAAAAACCTGCAGAGAAATGATAACTGTTTAGCATTTTAACAATAAATACTGTAGAAAAATAAAGGTTGTGTTCTGATTAGAACTGTCAAAAAGCAATAGGAAATTGAACTTTCAAGTTCAATTTAAACTGTTGCTACATAAACCAGACCATCATAGGCATGTTGTGACTACTATTCAATGTCAGGGTATCCAGAAGTCCAGAAAACTTTAATAAAATGGGAGAAGTAGACTAGCAGATGGATCAAAGTTTTCCCGTGGTTTGGAATTACCTACCCTTCACAAATACTTACACATAGTCATTAATCAACACTTACAGCACTAGACCTGCAATCAAAGGAGAATTTGGTGTTCAGTATGAACAGTATGGTTGGGCCTCTTAGGAGTTTTAGGAAATCAACTCGCAGTCAGTTTGATTAGCAGTATACAATTGGAAAGGAAGGCTGAATCACAGGATTCTTTAATCTTATGTTTTCTTTCCCTGAAAATAAAGGAATCACTTACACTTTCATAAATGCTACCTCCTATTGCTAAGAACAGTATAACCTGAAAAGCATATTATGATATAATACAAAGAAGTAAAGAAAAACAGTAATTTTTCTGCTTGATTTTCCTTGACTGTCAGCAGATTCAGTAATGCACAGGAAAAGAAAAAGAAATTTAAAAAAAAAAAAAAAAAAACCAAAAACTTCAAAATTTTCTATAAAAATGATCTGAGAGTTGTCAGACAAAATTAAGTCTTTCACCTCAGAGACGAAGTTCAATCCTATGAGGTCGAGTGACACAGTCATTTTACACATCTTCATGATTTCATGACAGGGAGCAGCAAAACACAAAGAAAATAAATGAAAGACCATGATTATTAATTCTTTCTGAATCAACATGAAATTTCCAACAAATATTAGCAAAGACTAGAGAGCAGAAATCTAAGACCAACAGTTGTTATAGAAGTTAAGATCAAATCTTTTTTCCTGAGTGTCTTTCCTCATTAAAAAAAAAGAGATAAAGAAAAGCAACCAACCCAGAATATTTAATAATTGCATATTATCCACTTTACGTGTAATTGCTTGCTCATGCAGAGATGCTGCTTTTGAAGTGGATACCACAGTGTTATTTAATGGAACTCCACAGCAATCTATTAGGAAATAAGTAATGGCAAACATTGCCATACAGCCTCCTTCACCAAAATTTCATCTGAGTTCGGTCAGAGCAAACACAATTGATGTATAAAAGTTTGCTACTTATAATATTTCTTTCATTCTCATGTATTTTTCTTCTTGAGTTTACGCATTCTCATGTATTTTTCTTCTTGAGTTTACGTCTGCAGTTAAAGTAAAAGAAGCACTGTGGTGACAGCTCTGAGTCTAACCAAGGATAAAAGTACGAGAAACATCATATACAAAAGCAAATAAAAGCCTTACAAGGTGATATGCAGTCATTTTAAAATAAACTTCATTCTCTGTATCTATACTGTGGTGGACAAAATAACTTTAGTTACTTTTCCATTTTTAACGTAAATATTTTTGGGAAATTAAAATAATGTATTAAAATATAGCTCATGCAAGTTTAATTAATTAATATGAGAACACTCATGCAGGGTCTTTTGGAATTCACTCAAATGCATTGAAAAAAGTTTCATTTTGCTGTGTTATTAATGGTATTGTTTTTAAAACAAAGTTTTAATTTTAACTTAATGACAATATTGTCTCAAATATTTGTCATTAATTAAGGCAGGAAAAGTGCTACATGGGAAAATTTCAAAGCTCGGTTACTATTCTTCACAAAAGTTTATTTTCCTTGTGGGTAAAACCAGTAAGCTACACCTACTTATGTCCTGTTGTTAATGACAAAGCAATAGTTAAAAATATTTCCACAAATACAGTGAATTGTTATACTATTATTCATATTTTAAAAATTTTGCTAGCCATACATTCATTCAATTTCTTTTTACTTTACATTAACTGTCTTTAAAAAACACTATGGATGTGCAGATTTGTTAATAATTATTTATAAGTAATTAAATGGAGAAATTATCATGAACTTCAGTGCTTAGCTCCAAGCACTTTCCTTCTGTTATTTTACAGAGTGAAGTGATAAAAAATAAAAAAAATCAAATAAGTAATGAGTAAATACCAGGTGCTAATATTATTCAATGCTGTAAGAATAAGATAGCATCAACAGAAAAAAAATTATTCTCTCACACATAAGCTAAATAAGAAAATATTAGAAGTCTAAACAGAGATATACATCAAAGTCTAGATTAATCTATTTTTTGAACTTTATGTCTTGTTTTCAGTAAATTATGTATTTTATATTTACAGAAGCACTTATATATACACTTGAATGTGTGTGCAATAAATCAACGCAAAGCTCTTTTTTGACTGTTATAGGGATATGATTTTATATGTATGATACTGGTCAGAATCTATTTTGACCCATAGATTCATTAATTCCAATGGATATAAGATTCTATTGTCTATAAGGAAAAGCAGATAAAATACTAATAATGCTGATTGCCAATAACATGATCAAGAAACTACCAGACTATACCTGACACAAGCAATATGTGCAGGACGCCTACTGTCTTGGTTTAAGGAAGGTGTTTAATGGGTTAACACTGAATTTAATTAACACTGAATTGTTCTGCTTGACTGAAACCAAAGAACTTCTGCTTGTGCCAAGAAACTGAACTTCAGACCCTTGCGGCCGAGAAAGCTCTAAAGTTACTCTGTACGGTGCACGGAATTTTTACACTTTGCAGGATGGAGGCCTTAACCATATTTAATGAATAAGAGATCTAGGAATATTAAAAGCAAAATTTGATTTGACCCTGTGCTAGGTAGCTTCCCTTTCTACGCCATTATTCTGTTTCTGATATGATGAATACCTTACTAAACTTAAAACTTTCTTTGTATGATTAAATTAGACCTGAAATTTATCGACTGGTCACACTTTAGTGCTACTGGTTTATGCCAACAAACAGGATAAAACCTCTCATTTCTTTCTATATTATTTTGACTTTCGACATAAAATGATGTGCGACACCTCTTGATGATACAAATCCAAAAATCTCTATGGCTCTGCTATTTTGTTACTAGCTAAATATTATAAGAATTATTACATTTACAGGATTACACAGGAAAATTTATACTATTTTATTAGAATAATAACAGTGATAACACATACAGAATGGAAACAGATGATGAATAGGGTTTTTTAAAAAAATGCATGTTATAGTTCGCTTCAGACATCAGTCTTGCCTCAAAATCTATTAAAAAACTGAGAATTAATTTGCCCTAATTTTACAAAATAATGTCTGTGACTGAAAGAAGAGGATGTTTTACCAATTATTTTTTTTGAAACACAGAGGACAACAATTTTTTTTTTTTATTAATGTTATTTCTAGATACTTCCAGGCTCAGTCTTCATTAGAAATTATTCACATGGACCACATCTTTAAATTCAGCCCAAAGAGTTTTATACCAGCTGACTGAAGTCATGACTCAGTGATCCTTTTGGCCCGTTGACTGGCTTTTGCCATTATCACAAGTAGACAATATAGTGATATTGATGCTACTGTCTCTTTATGGTATCATTAAAAGGGCAATTGGTACTTGTGAATTTACTCCAATTATCATTCCAGCTGCTTGTCAGTGTCACTTGTGTTAGGACAGCTGAGCCTCACACTAAATTCCAAGGTCTAATCAGATTGTTATTTGGTGTTTTCCTTGTAATCAGCAATTGGCTCACTCATCATAAAATATCCCGTGAATTCACTTATTCTTTTCTTACTGAAGATTATCTCCCTAGGTATGTGTGTGTATAAATAAGGCATCCTAACGTTGCTCAAGTTTGTAAATTTGACTTAGGCAACACTCACATGACATGAAGTAGATAGCTAAGTTGATATAGCATATAAAGTTTCCAGTTAAATCCACACTAAATAATGAGAGAGACATGGCAGCGTTCCTAAACTACTGCCTTTCTCTGCAATCTGTTACTGTAGTACCAGAATAACATTACAGCTGATAACTTTCAACATCTGTGCCACATCTGCCAATGCACTTCTGGCTCAAAACTCTACAGAAATATTTTAGATAACTTATTATGTGTGCTTAATTAATTTTAGTTGTTTATTAAAAACTGAAAGAAAATACAGAGGCAAGTACAATAAAACCAGAAGTACTAGATGTAGCTAATCATAGATTAAATATGCAATATCATAGGTAGCAAAAAATATTTTTCAAAAGAGATATTACATTTTCCTGAAATTAATATATATAGAGAGAGAGAGAGAGAGATCTTACAGGCACGTATTTTTACAGAGGTGGTGACAAATTTAATATATATCTTAAAGAATTATATTTCTTGATATTTTCAAATCAAGAAATAAAAATAAGTATTGAAAAAAAACAGATTTACAGCTCAGAATTCCATCTAAACTGCAGTACCTGCTCCATTCCACCTTTAGAGAATAGCGTTCTAGAGAGAACATGAAATTAGAAATTCAGGAGAAAAGTAAGTAGCTGTTTGAGCAGCAGAACTAATGAAGTTTGTCCTCTGTAGATTTGTTTTGTGGATGATTGACATGGCTGCCTGATAAAGTGTGAGATCTGACTGGAGGTTTACCAGTTTGGGAATAGCTGTAGGTTATCATTCTGTCTCCCCTCACGTGTATACGAATGTAAATGGAGGAACACAGAACACTCATGAAATAACCGCACTGAGAACCTTGCACATCTCCGTAGTTTAATAATAATTGAGTGGAAGTGGCTGGGGAGGGTGAGAAGGGTCGTCTTTGGCTGCTTGCAGATAACTCAGCTAACTTTAATTCCAGTACTTGGCATCTCCAGCCCAGCACCAGGTACCTGCCTAAGCAGCAGCTCTTGTTCCTCAAGCAAATGGTACAGACTGGTTCGCTCCCAGTTCCCGCAGAGAAAATCCCGTGTACATCAGGCTCACCCACACCGCGTTAGTCCAAATCTCCTCCAGACTTTGTGTGGTGCCTTGGTGGCCCAAAGACAGGATTAATCATCATCATTACAGCTAGCACTGCTTTTTAACTGTGCTAAAATTAAATCCCTCTTCAAATGCTCCGAAAAAATGTAGGTCTCTGTCACAGTCCGCCGAGTTCTGTTTCTGTGAGTATAGTGCTGAAGGTGTGAGCTACATTTGGAAATCTTGGGAGACCGGCAATAAAACAGGCTTTCCTTGAAAGGAATAATTCACAGTTTAAAAACTCTACTGAAGAAAGCTGTCTGCACTACTAAGAATACCCTTGACCCCCTTTCAGCGGGATATAGCAGAAGAATGACTAACCTGATACAATAAATAATTGTGTCTGTGAGATCTGTGACAAAGAGAACTATTATTGACATATACAATATATTAGACTCTCTTAGGTTATATGTCTCTCATTTTATACACAGTACAGATATAAAGAGAATAAGACTTTTCCCCAAAGAATATAAGACTAGAATAGCTGGGTAGAACAAACAAGTAAATGGAAAAAACTAGACAGAGTAGGTATGATTGTGAACAAAACCAACAAAAACAATAGAAAGTTCAACTACAAGCTAACTATGTGATCACTGCCTAATCAGTCATCTCTGGGCAAGAGCTATACAAATAATGCACTTATCTGATTGAACGATCAAGTCCCTCGTCTTAAATTGACAACAACTTGACCAAAACCACGCAACACCTGGTTCCACCCAAAATATTTAAATTAAACAAAATGAGAAACATTTATTTCCATTATTTAAAATTACTCATTTTAGTTTAGATTAATTTAAAAATAAAATTACAACTTTAGAAAAAAAGTATGATTGGAAGGAAGCGTTAGGAATCATTCTTGCTTCTTTTCTTCATCTAAATCTGGGGGGTTTTTTGTTTTGATTTTTTTTATGAAAACACTTCTTTGCTTTGACCTGAATCTGTGAACATTTACAGTCATTGCAATACTGGTTTTATTTCAGTAAATAGTGTATATTTGGGAAGAGATGAGAGGGAGAGCCATCAAGAAATGTACATGACCTGCCTAACTGCTATCAAATTACCGGAGCTTTTTAAAGGAGGACTGGAAAGCTGAGAGGTGATGGCTTTATTGAGTATTTTGTTGTTGCAGTTTTCCTCAGGTGGAAGGCTGAACCTGGTATAAAACAACAAAAACCTGAAGCAGCATATGCTTGGTTTGGGTCTGCGTGGTGGGTTTTTTGGTAGCGGGGAGGGCCCGGGGGGCCAGCTCCTGTGAGGAGCTGCTGGAAGCTCCCCCGGCTCCAGCAAATAAGAAATACACCACCTGTGAAATAAGAGCATTGGATAATCCCACATTTTCAGAAACTGTTTCTAGTGCTTCAATTTGTTCAGAAGAAATAGGAAGGGAATATTCAGGATACGTTAAGAACACCCAAGAGAAAACTGTGCGTGGCCCGTCCATCTCCAGGAACAGTTATCCAGTACCGCTACGACAGCACATTTCAGGTGTGGTTTGCATTGGCAACCTTTGAGAAACCTTCAGACAGTAAAGTAGTACGGAAAAGTTAAAAGTTGACAGTAAAATGCAGTTCCCTGGATCAGTCTTAGGTGGAGGCAGCTGGATGACACATTTCATCTCATCAGACTCTACCCACAGGTTATCCTAGAGAATCAACACACGGGTACAGAATTTTGCAAAAATAAAAGATAACAGGGAAATACACTAATCTTTTCTTAAATGTCAGTTCAAATCCATGGTGATTTTTTGCACACATTGCTTTTTCATCTGGCTTGCTTTGTTCTTCTGAGGTGTGTCTTAATTATTTTACAACTGTGAGGTCAAAGGATAACAGAAGTTTTTGTTCAGTGGTAGAGAAGGAAAAGCAGTTTATAGACAGATTCTTTAAAAGATTAACAGAATTCTTTTTTCACCTGCCATGAAAAATACAGCAAGAACTGAAATACAAGTGTAATGCATATTACAATACTGTCTCTGTGGGAAACCTGAAATCCCAGGTCCCTTAATCATCTATCAAATATCTGCCTTGTGAATGAAAGAATATTAATAGAACTGGTATTTGAATGTTGTTACATGATGATGAAGAGTCCAAAGATGAGCAGAAATAGAAAGAAGCTGAAACGATCCTTGCTAAGATTCAAGTTACATTAACATATTTGATCAACAATACACCTTAATCTTCCCTCAAATACTTACTGCAGACATTAGGATTTATTAATCATCTTGTTACCTAGGAAATAAGTGACAAAAATAAGATGATGATGGAAAAAATCAAAGACGTTAAAGTTTTGTAATGAACATTGGTAGTGGCTAAAGAAGTAGAACTAATAATTAAAACAGAAAAATAATTTAACTGAAGAAGGAAAGCATAGATGGAGAAAAGCAAAATGAGCCAAAAGGGAATGAGCTACAGACATATAATCAGCAGGTTTTAAATAAAGAAATGGCATTTCAAGACATTTCTTTCAGTAGTAGCTTTTTATATTCTTAGCTTTTGGAGGGAGGGCAAGAACAAAAGGAAAGAACAGAATGAATAACTCGTCAAAGATAAACTTGGGGACCTCCTCAGAACAGTAACTCCTCCTCAACGCACGAGTACCTGTGCAGCTGAACCACATTAAAATGAATATAATTACACTTATCTGCTTGAAGAGTGGAAATAAATAAATTTATACTTGTCTTTTATATGACTTTGAGAAGATAACCATACGAAGAACAAAGGAGAAAATGCATAAGAGATGGTTTAAGATGAGGAAGACTGTAAGAGTTTAGGTTGTATGGAAGAACTAAAATAATAAAACAAACTTCCTCCCAGCCCTGTAGCTATTTCAGATGTTTGGATGATTCCAACATTTCAAAATTGGTTCATGTTTGCCTAATTATTATGTGTTTAGATTTAAAAAAAAATATTGACTTCTACTCTGCTCTATGTCTGTGACCACAAATTTCAATAAAGAACAGAAAATTTATTTGATTTCTCAAATTCTCTAAAGAAACAAAAATGTATGAATCCTAACAAAAATTAGTTTCATCCTCTTTTTTACTGTAACCATGCGATTCAAGTGTCTTGGCCTTTTGCCACTTGATTTTCTTTTATTTTTATTTTTTATTTAAGGACTTATATTAATGTTATTTTAAATTTCTAGTATAACATCAGAGAGTCATGAAACCAATTCTGTAATGTAATAACCTAAAGTCATGGCTTCGAATAAAGCTTTCAGTTGCCAACTAACAAAATGGCCTTACAGAGTGCTGTTGAAGACAAAAAAAAAAAAAAGTACTTAAATGTAAAAAAAAAAAGCAAAGAATACATGAATGGGTGTTAAATCCCATTTTTTTCACAGAATTCTGTAGTTTTCTTAATGATGCAGGTCCCTTTTCTAAACGACACGGTACAAAGTCAGCAAAACAAGTTGCAGTTAGGAACACTGGGCAAAGCAGGGTTACCTGTTCTGTACAGCTGCCACGTATCCAATGATTTCATTCTCAGGCAGGGAGTGAGGAAACTGGCCAGAAGGAATGGTGGAAAGGGGAGGGCTAGGGTGTAGTTACAGTTTACCCCCATTTACTCCCTATAGCACCTTCCCAAAAATGGCTGAGTTGAAGCTCGTAAGGAGAAGTTATCATTTCAAGTGGAGCAGTAGTAGATTATTTCCTGATTTTAGAGTAAAGGAGTAAAACTGGAAGGCTAGGGTATGAAGTAGAAGCAATCAGAAAATAAAATTTATTTCTTTCTGTGGAAAATTCTACTTCTTTCTTCTTTTGGGGAAAGAATGTAAGCTTTAAAAGACAAACCATGCAAAAAGCTTAGTCTTCCTACTCAATATTATGCATCTACTGTGGCATCTACATTGAAAACCTAATAATCAGTGGGAAGGAGTTGACAGTTCCATAGCCTGATTCAGCCTTATACCCTTTGGAGATGCAGCTGAGACTATAAACTATAATCTAAGCCAAAACCTCTTCTAACTCTCTCCTGAGCACCTTTATTGCACCTCTGAAGTTAAGTACCAGTCCGGGGGCCAGCAGTATGCAAGGTACTTTTCGGGTAGATACTGTAAAAGCTGTGGGGGAGATGCCCAGTGTATACATGGCCTCTGCTAGGAAAAGGTCTGTGGTCAGCTATGGGAGAGAACCGGTTATCTGTGGTCTTTTAACTACCTTTATTCCATCACCAGTAAGCTTCATTCAATATTTTTGCTCATTCTGCTTGAGTATAACTTGTATTCTGTTTCAGAGTGACTCAGAAATGAACATCAGCAGCATGTTCACTCCTCTGCTTTCCATAGACATCATTCCTCACCAATACATTTATTCATATTAAAAAAAAGAGATTTACAAAAAAAAAACCCAGTCAGACTTAAGCTAGAACAAAGAATTTCCTTGCATTACTTCAGTTATCATAATCTAATAATAAAGATATTATCATATAGATTAGTAACTATGAGAAAAGCCCAAGGCTATTAAAATGATTGCTGGTAAAATTGTATACTGAAGCAGCAGCACATTCTCTTGCTGTAGCGTATCTAACATAATCACATGACTATAAAATGCTCAACTTTCAAAGGATTATTGTAACTCCACTGTTTTGATTTTTCTTTTTTATTCTAATTAAAAATCTCAAAGAGTTGGGTCCATTCCTCAGGGTAACCAGCACTGACATGTTCCTTTAATAGATTAGAAAAGAAAATTACCAAACATCTGTCTTTCTGTATTCCTTCCGTCTTGAACACAATGGATTACCCACCCTTCTGCACGCGTTTATTGCGGAGAGCTGTGATACAGTCTTGTTCCCAGTGTCTCGTACAGATACTGTCGTTAGTTGAAGAAATCTCTGCAGTTATGTGCTCAGAGATACACCCTCTGATCCCTAATATGTCATCGTAAGGAAAAAGATAACAGAGATGAAGAACAAACTAGGACTGGTAAATGAAGGCTCTCTTGAGAGGGAAGTGTGGAGAGGCAGTGCCAGACCCGAGTGGTTAGAAGTTAGGTCCTTATTTGCCCTCTGTCAGAAAAGGAACAAAAACCAGCCAGGAAGCTGCATTAATGACTCAGTATAAAAGCACAGGTTTGTCTTAAATCTGCATACATCGTCTGAGACTTACAGCCTCATTCAGTTACAGTTTGTGACTCCACCAATCAGCCCCAATGTTTAGTTATTTTTTCCCCATGGAAGAACTTCACCAAGGAAGGGGGAAAATCTTACTTCAGTTACTTTCCCTCTGTTTTTTTTTTTTTTAGGAAAACCTCCTAAGAAGTTAAAGATGTGAATCTGAACTCTTTTGGCTCAAGGAGGCAAAATCGCCCAGAGAGCTGAGCCTTCGGGCGCTGAGCGGCCGCCCAAGTCCTTTACTCGATGGGACAGCCAGAGGCTGTTAGTGCATGGCTCCTATCGTTTTTGCAATGATTTTTCCGTGAAGCTAGGTTGTGGGTGTTTTATTTCTTCAATGCCTTACTCCTTTTTCAGACCAATTTAGTGAAAATACTTTTACCATGTTCTAGCACCTACCCCTGCATAACGATATCTAAGTATTTTTAGTTCTTCTTCAAAATGTCCACCTGTATTCTGTGTATTAAGAAGAATTAATTGGTAGAGGCTGTATTGTTTTGTGAACATTTACAGATATTACAGTCTCAGCACACCACCTCTTTGAGCTGAATCTTTATATTCTAGCAATTTTTTTGGTGAGATTCTCAGTTGCTAGAGGGCATATTTAAATGGAATTGAACAAATATTTCCTCAACTGATTTCCACGAAGAAAGAAGTTTTCTGGTATATTTTTCGCTTCAAATTTATATCAAGGATCATGTTTTCACAGTTTTTCAATTTTGTGCGCTTTCATAGGATCCTGGGTGAACAGCTTGAGAGCCCATTATTGTCTTCACAGAGAGCCTATAAACCAGACAGTAAGAGGCATGATTCCCAAAAGCTGTTAACATGCCTGGAGCTGACCTTGAAGGAAACACCTCTGAGATAAGAGTCAATATCTCAGAAGCTTGTTTCATGGCCCAGGCATGTTCAGAGAAGATATTTTATAGGATTTATTTTTATTTGTGTGTTCCTGTGTGAGCTTTAATTTTGCTGATGGCGACAGGAACCATTTTAGTTGTCAGGCTAGATCAGCACTGGAGCTGTGCCTGTCAGTGCAGTAATTATGTTGAAAACAGTGAATTTACTCCATGTGCTGTTGCAGAAACAAAACATACCTGCTCACACTTTACACCGCTGCAATGGCAGTCACTAATAACAGAAATACAGCCATTTTCAATACAAAATAAGTATATGCATCATTTGTGTTAAATAAATGGAGTTTACTGTTCCAGTAATATGTATTCATATGTATGAAATGAAATATATACATAACTATTAAGACCATGTTCACATCTGTCTACCTTGAGAATCACAACCTTCATTTTGCATTATTGGCTTGAGTCTGTGATGAATTTGGGAGGGAAAAAAAAGTGGAGTCTTACAGACGAAACTTTGGGAAAGTAGGAAACTACAGAAAGTAGCAGGAAACTATGGAAAGTAGGTGTTGAAAATCAATGATAGCAACAATACAGCAAGATTCTATAAGGTTCCACGTTCTCCTTGGCTGCTCTCCACGTTCTGTTTGGACTACTGCAAGAACACAGTGTCTTTTTGTTATTTGTTGTTGTTGTTGTTGTTTTTCTCCTTGTGTTTCTAATATGAAAGGATAAAAGAAACATTGAAGGTAATCTTTCATGTCAAGGTATTATTGTCCTTTTCTCTGCACCCTTAGGTTTGCATTCAAAAGGGACTAACAGTTGCAGATGATTATATTCCTCAAAATTTTGGAATGCTGTGAAAATTCATTCTATTTAAGGATTTCCAAGCTGGACATCAGTACTCACATCTCAGGTGCATATCCTCAGGGTCACATCATTTCTTCTTGTTGAGTACAGTAAAATCATACATGGAGAATTCAGAATAAGCATGCCAAAATTACTATTAAACAAATAAATATAACATATTATTCTAAACCCATGAACACTAGTAATTTTGTTAGTTTTTCACCATTGATTTTAAGCATTCAACTCATATAAAAGTATTAAAGCTATTAAAGGAAATGTATGGTCTGGCATTACAAACAAACCTCTTGCATCTTTCTAGTGTTTTCATTGTTTCTGTAAATATTTTCCTAATTTTTTGATGTAAAGCTATTTTCTTAAAAAGAATCTTGTCTTCTACCTTGCCTGTAACCATATAGTTTCATATTAGCAGCTAAGAAAGACAAATGAAAAATGTTGATAATAAATTAAATAATATTTTACATGAGAACTTAATTATGGGAAAGAAAAAAAAAAATGCAAAGAACAGATAGCAATGCCAAAATGTACATCTGTGCACTGTATCAGTACCACAAGAGCTAATATCTGGAGAAAGAAGTCATAGGGTAAAATCAAGAAAGAAAGAGAGTATTGTAATTGTTAGATCTGGATATATTTAGGAGCGTAGAGCTAGGGAGATCCACCTGGGATTCTCCACAAGAGTAGTAGAGCAGAACAACAGTTGTAAATTCTTTTTCAAAAATTTTGTCTCTGAGGATCCTGAATGGAGAAGGGCTAGAAATGATCAGATTTTTTTAAAAACAGAGAAGAACTTTAGATGTACATGTTATTCTATTTATGTTTAACATCTGGTAAACTGCTGGAGAAATTTTTAGCGTAACTTAATTTATAATCTACTGCATGAAAATACAGCCAGAAAGAGACAGTAGAGGAAACCTGATAAAGCTCATTGAGCCAAAAATGATTTCATACTGTCACCATCTGGAATGAATCCTGATGATTTTATAAGTAATAGAATCAGGCCTTTCATTTATTTAATTATTTTAATCATAATAGATATCAAGCTTAACAGATAAAGAGAATATATCACCCCATACTTTTTGTTTTTCTTTTCTTTTGCTTCTGATAAAGGGGCAAAGGGTGGTGTAATGAACTTTCATTTTACCTGAAAAAGGGATTAGAATAGATTAGATGAGTTTAGAAGAAAAGCCATTCCACCTCCTCTGTTCTTGCCCATGGCTTCTAGTGAGAATGAAACCTCGCAGCACAGTTCCGACTCAGATTAGATTTAAATTTCTGCCACAATTCTTACTGCCATTCCTATAAGCAATCTCCATATTTTTGACTGTGGTTAGTAACACTCAGGTTGCAGCCAGACCCGTAGTCCTGAAGATAAAGCATTTGTTCAAGACTTTAAAAACTGCTTTCAAAGGGTTGAAGTCACTCACTTCAGCCTAACCTATTACTTTCAGTGCCAGATGTTTGAAAAATTCCAAGAATGAGAAATAAAAGATTAACATGACCGTCATTACCACTTCAGTACAAAAGAGTTGTTGGGGGGGGACCTATGGCAACCTGCCTGCAAATGGAAATTATCAGCTCTTTCCACAAGTCTGAGCTGGCTGAAGATTCACACCCCTTATCTCCTCCTACTGCCACCAGCCAAACCCTCAGCAACAAATAGAGCCATAAATAAGCAAAATCCAGGGGTTTATACCTTCTCCTTGTCCTTATTGGTAAATCAAATATGAGATCGCTATGGAAAACATGCAGGGAATCAACACTAACCAATGCACTAAAATTGTGTTCCATGGAAAAATAGCACAAAATCAGATTTACTATCTCTTATTTTTTCACCAGTCATTGGCCAGTGGTGTCGAGGCACAAAGAGCATCTTTGATCGTTTACTTGCCAAAAGAAACATTTCTTTGGCTTCTCTGCTTGATAAGATAAGTTGATTTTCAGCATCTATGCTGACATATTACAGTGAAGCTCTACAGTAAAGCAAAGGGAAGGGAAAGCCGTTCTTTGGTCAGGGTCTACCCTGTGTGTTCTTTAAGAACGCACAAAAAATCAGAGGATATGACCTATTCTCAGTCTATTAATGCACCTGCTGGGAACTTGGGGAAGAAATTGTGAAGAATTCCTTTAGTACACCACATTTTATTCAATCAAAGATCTGACAAAAATAAACATTAAAAATAATAATTTGTTTACATTTCTGAAGGTACACATGCATACACACAGCACACCATACATTTTGTTAAATGCTAAAGAGAAAGAGCAGTATTTTCCTCAAAAGTGTGGCACCAGAAAGGAACATCCCATCATGCAAGGTACAGATGTAGTTTCTAAGTGCTAAATTCTCCTGCCAATCATTTCAAGTGCACAGCAGAAGCAGCCCAGGTGTAATAACACTGCACGGCAGCTTGTCAGTAGAGCAAGGCTGAGTCTCACTAATACCTGTGCAAGTTGCACTTAGGCCGGTTTTGTCACTTGCAGAGACTGGAAACAAAATATGCAAGAAAGGAATTTTCCCTCCTTTCATTTTCAAGTGTTACCTAATTTTTATATAAGGTAAAAATGTGTTAAAATACTTTGCTGCAACCAACAGTGAAATGCGCATATTGCACCTTACACGAAAATAATAAGTAAAATAAAGAAGAAAACAAAATAAAAGGAGCAGTTCATGGATGAAAAGATAAATAGGAAGAAAAACACTACCTTACATATAACCCTGTGTCTTTTCTTGTGTTCTGAACAAATTTGGTTTTGGTTTTTTTTTATATATATAATCTCTTAGCTTTCTGTCTGGACACTTTTTTTTTCTTGGAGAGAAGATAGCAATCTCCCATCCATCCCAAAAAATCCCCACCAAAAAAAAAAAAAAATTAAAAAAAATCCAGAGTTGAATGAAAGAAAAAAAAAAATGTAATGCAAATCTAAGATGATCAAGTATACAGCATATTGTATGCATATGCAAAAGTTCCTCCAATTAAGAATATCCTAGCACAACTGATTCATAATTTTAGCGCTCGACTATCAGGTGGCGATGCCGAACCTGCGTACAGTGGCCATAACCACTGTGCATGTGACAAGTATCCTCTTTTTCCACAGAATGCAGAGACTGTTTTCCTCCGCAGATTAACCGCTTCGTAAATAAGCATCCAAGCAAAACTAGACAACTGCTATGCTAGGAAATGAAATGATACAGTGTGACACATGCATTTTCTCTGTAAATAAGGAGTAAAAGTCTCTGAGGCCACTTTTTCTCACTTAAATTGGCTTAGAAATGAACAGGTTTTATTCGTGTGTAACTCTTGCCATTCCCCTTTTTGCTCTCCAGCCTCCGTTTCTGCCTGCACAGCCAGCACCTCACTTTTAAGGTGAACTCTCTGGTTCTCTTTCAGCTTTTTTAGCAGCTCTGCAGAAGAGCAACGCTATCCAAACGATCTAAAGTTACCTGTGCTGACTGGCACAGGGTTTCCAAACTACTGCCTAGCAAACACTTTTCCTTCAGCACATTTGGGGGCAGATTCACAAAGACGTAAATGGGGGTAAACGGTCTTATCGCCGCAACCACATCACCCACCATGGGAATAAGACCTAAACCCATCTGCGCTAATCATAATGCTTAAGTGCAAAGTTCCTTTAGACCGCTCATAATTTCGACTTCTCTACATTTATATTCACTTAAGCTGTATTCTGCTACACTAAGCTTTATTATCTTGGCCATGGTTAGCCACTTAGATTTCCAAACAGTTCATGTTCTATAAGGAAACGTCCATTCTGAAAGGAATCCTGAAATTTCTCATATCCAAAGTAAAAAGAAGTAATCACAATTTTGATATTTTCCCTAAGGAACTGTCACGGTTTAACCCCAGGCAGCAGCTAAGCACCACACAGCCGCTCGCTCGCTCGCTCACTCCCCCCCGCAGTGGGATGGGGAAAAGAATAAAAAAAAAAGTAAAACTCATGGGTTGAGATAGACAGTTTAATAGGACAGAAAGGAAGAAAATAATAACAACAACAATAATAATAGTAATAAAATGACAATAATAATAAAAGAATTGGAACACACAAAACAAATTATGCACAGTGCAATTGCTCAGCACTTGCTGACTGATGCCCAGTTATCCCATGGTATGGAATACCCCGTTGTCCAGTTTGGGTCACTGCCCTGGCTGTGTCCCCTCCCAACTGCTTGTGCCCCTCCAGCCTTCTGGCTGGCTGGGCATGGGAAGCTGAAAAATCCTTGGCTGTGTATAAACACCACTGAGCAACAACTGAAAACATCAGTGTGTTATCAGTGTTCTTCCCATATGAAATCCAAAACATAGCACTGTACCAGCTACTAGAACACTACCTTGTACAGAGGATTTCACCCAAGTAAAATAGATGGGCATAACTTGTTGTTTCCCTTATTCTTTATATTTGCTTACCTTTCCATGGCAATGGCATTTTTGTGTTATTAGGGGTGGCTGTTTGGTTTGGTTGTGTTATTTTTTTAAGATTTAATTGTTTCTCCCACATATTTGCTGGCTAGACTAATATAATTAATTTTCTATTACCTGAAAGCTTATCATTTTTAAGGGTTTTTTTTTAATTATATTCCAAAACACATTGGCATTGCTGCAGCTTATAATATGAATTTAGCAAGCATGCTGAGACAATTGAGATGAAAGATTCTGAAAGGTGCACTGTGCACCAAATTTTAGTTATACAGTGAAATCTTCACCAATGCATGGATATACACTCTATTTTAATCACATTGTGATAACAACATAGCAAATACAAAAAAAATCTTTGGTTTGCTGGGTAATTACCTTATGGCATCAGTCCTGTTGTGATTGACTAACTCAGTATACTACTTCACATTTATTTTTTCACAGTGCTGTTTTATTCAGACAGTATAACGTACATTAAAAAAATTCTCACACGTGCTCTGATGAGGTTGCTTTTTGTCCAAGGTTTTTCCATGCAGACTGCTTTAAAAGACACTACTTAGAAGATGTCTCAGCTGCATGATTCAAAACGTATTTGGGGTTATCTAATAGTCTGTCCAGGCATTAGCAATCTTTTCTGCTCTCTCATTGCTAATACTCTCCACTATCTAAAATGCAGATAAATTAACTAGAGAAGACAAAACTTGAACAGGAGCCAGAGACTTGACAACTGGGGGCCACACTCAGGTAACGTTTACAGTGAACTATTTGGTACAAACACAGCACAAACAAAATCTGTCTTTGTGCTGCTCGTTTCCACCGAAACCTAGAGGCACATTAGTAGCAACGAGTGGGCGATTTTTGTGTGTTTGTTTTTGTCTGTGTGCGCATTTTAATGTTTCACAGGTGGCCTGGAAAATGATCTCCAGGCAGCCTCGGAGCCATCCCCACCTTGCCACGGCTGAGCGGTCTTCGGCCAGGATTCCAGCAAGGATCTGGACAGACACGAAACGCTTCTCTCGCTAGGCTCTCTCAGGTCTAGATCCTAAAGATATTCAGAGGCTGTGCTCAAAGTTCCTCTCACAAAGGAGGAGACACGTAAGATTTGGTAAAACAAAACAGCAACTGTCAGAGAAAAAGAAGCATCATATAAACCCCACAGCATACAGCAATCATAATACCGGAAAGCAAGCCTCCTGGGCATTTTTTACACATGAACAATGCTAAAAAATCATCAGAAAAGTTAACAAGCTATCCCATTTACTAGAAGCATTCCTAAACAATAGAGGTTTTAACCGCCTGATCACCAGATCAGATGAAAAGGGGATGGAATGGTGCCGGGCACAGGAAACACCAAACTGTTCCCAGGAACAGGGGATCAGCTGAGTTAAACCCCACCGTAGGTGAAAGCACGTGTAGTCACACTTGTAAGACAACCCTAAATTCAGTCCTCCTCCGAACCCAGTAACACTGTAAAAAAGTCTTCTCATAAACCTTCAAGACAGCAGACTACTGGGGTTTGCCCAGAGCTGCATGACTAGTTTAAACACCGAAGAGCCAAGGCCTGGAGACCGGAATTCCTTCTTGCTGCATCTATGCTTGTATCATCGTTCTGTATTCTGTACGTAAAAAGCGACAAATAGCTTCCTCTTCCAGGTGTCGGACCTAATACCTACCTGAGTCACTCCCTTGATCTAATACTAAGCTCTGATCTGAACCTGTTCACTTATATCAAGGAAGCTCAGTGAAATCTTCTTCTGAAGAAAAAAAGCGACATTTAAATGGCAAGAAGGGAAAGTTTCCTAATCTGAATTACTGTATGTCTTTCAGAATTCCATTTTCCTCCTCATTTTGTAAATCTGTCTTCTAGTCTACAATTTTTCCAGGATTAAAAGGGTAACATCTAAAGCAAGCAGATCTCAGTGCTAAACCAAACCAGAAGGAACAGGTAATATATTCAAATTAAACATTTCTGTTCCTCATAAATATTTCCTGTTATGAAAACATCCAGTGATTTTATTAGCACACAACCATGTGAGGGTTTAGTATAGCTTCTGGTAATGTACAGAAATAAGTAAAATATTATATATCCCTTGATTACTTTTGTACTGAATCTTCCTAACTTACTGTAAGTCCTATATTTTTAATTTCATTATCATAGATAAAAGACAAATTGTTAAAAGGTTAAACATTATGGAATTTTTTTACAAGCTATACTTGTTTATAAATACTTGATTATACATTTCAAAGCCAAATATTTGTACACACCTCACTGCCAAATGGGGGTTAAGAAAGAAATCCAGTGCAACAAGAGAAATCAGAAGGCTAAAGCAGAGCAGCGGCTGACTCCATGCGCTGCGGCTTGGTGCTGGTTTTATGCTAATTGCTTTTTCAAGGAGGAAGCCGAGCTCAGAGCACTTCTGATCATGGCCGTTGAGACCAGGTTTATGGCCTCGTGAGAGCCTGGCGTGGCGCTGACAGTCACAACGCATAATTGTGTTAATTGTTCATGGAACCGCGCTTCAGCTTCCCGGTGGGGTGAGACTGCCTGTCTCGGCTGATGCTCACTTCTCTTCAGAGCGAAGCCTGCCAGCTCGCAAACTGTGCCAGATCTCAGCGCAGGTCTGCGAAGACTGTAGCCCTCGAAGAAATGGAACCAACTAACTCAGCCTGTATTACATCCCTTCGATTAGAATAATTGTTGTCGTCCTCACCAAGCATTGATTTGTGGCCCCAGAGGTGCAAAGTCGGGGACTAAAAGATAATTATACCCAACTCCCATTTGAATAGTTATATTAAATGAATGTAACGAATTAAATTACTGATCTGTTGAAAGAACATTAATATTATTCAGTGATTCTAGGCCAGCTTCAACTTCTGCTCATATAAATTATCCTCTTAACTACGTCTTCTATGGAATAAGACATCTGTAAAAGCAGGTCCCCTTTTCTAATGCAGAAATCCAAAAGAAGCCAAATAGGAAAAGTATTCATACTCATTTTTAGACTCAGTCTGAAAATTTTAAGTTTTCCAGAGAAAAAAAACACTATAATCTCCTGCTGAGACACTTTTTTAACAGTGAAAATTCTTCAGCTATCAGTTCATCTCTTTTCATCCTCTAGGTGGCCTTTAGGGCAAATTCTATCCTTCCTGAGATTTACTAGTTTCTGAAGGTTTTTAAATTTGAACTGCTAAACTGCACAGCTCAAAGCTTAAAGTGTATTTTGACAGATTCCTTAATCAGTTTATGATTAATAAATATACACTGGAATGTGACTACAAGCTTTTTTTTTTTTTTTTCTTCCATCACCACAAAAGTAAATTTTTAAAGTGACAGCAAAATTTTGGCCTGTTTTCCATAGAGAAGTAATATATTCCATAGTGTCACTGAGACCAAAATCCCTAGAGGTACTGAAGCATGCCACACTTTCCAGCCAATACTTAACTTTTAGATGCCCTGTAGCCTAATAAAATCCTTTCTCATTAATTTAGTTTCTTATACAATGCAAAATAAGGTGAGCAGTATAGGGGGTGTGAAATAATTTTACAGCGAACCGCTTCACTTTCTGGTAGTAAACTCTGAGAAGAAGGTGAGGCCTGTGCCTTATGACTAGATCAAGAAACCTTTATTGATATTTTTGTTCAGTGTGACATGGAAAAAAGGATTTGAAATAAAGTTTTCTGGGGAAAGGGAGGGTTTCCAGCTGCCCTAAACAGCCCAACTGAATAGATTTCCTGTGGTGAATCTTTCTTTGTCTCTTCTCTTACTATTCTTTTATTTAAATATCTGGACCTGGATATCGTATACTCTAACGAAGTGCTGTAGAATCAAAGGCTCTGTACAGCCCAATGTGTACCTAATTTGTTCTACAAAGATGCTGTGGGACGTTCCCAGTGTCAGCTGGTTGGTAGCTCCCAGTCATGTACTCATCCTACTGGTTCACCCTCCTGGGGCGAGCTCTTTTTCGGAACTCTTCATGAGACCACTCTAAACCCACTCATTGCCCATAACTGCAAAGGAGTATTGCTAGTTTGGTCCTTTTAAAAACCCTTTGAGCTTTAAAAACCCCATACACCGTGGGAGTATGTGAAACATTTCTGTTTCATTTCAGTATGTTGAACCACTCCCCAACTTATTTAAAAGAGAAGTATGATGCAGCAAACACGACAGAAGACCAGTCCTGGTCTACGTAATTTGTACTGGCCGGTTTTACCAGCCTATCTGTCTTTCTAGTCTCACCCACATACGCCCCAGCTCTTTTTCTGAACCAAAGACTGCCAGGCAGAAGTGTAGTGACCTCATTGCCACCACAGCTTCCTGGTAACTGCCACGTTTATCTCCAACCAGCTCATGGACTGACAGCTGACAAAAAAGTCCTGTCAGCAACAGGCGACCTCCGAGCTCCGAGTAGCAATTTTATTCATTGTTCCCATCCTCACTGTCACCTAAAATGGCTTCCTGTTTCTTATCCAGTTCAAATGCACCTTCACTTGCTCGTAACTCCTGCTTACAGTGGTTTTGTAGCAATTTGACTTTCAAGCACAAAACCAATGCTCTTGATCACTCTGACTGTTCTTGAGTCCCATGAGCTACTACACCACAACTTTACTGGATGGCTATATCTGCCCAAATTTATATTTCCAAGTAACTAATAGATTTTGGAATATATACTAATACATAATATCAAAATATTTGTGAGAACTTCTATGCTTCCGAGTTTCTAAAGCATCCACAATATAGGAATGACAAACTTGGTAGAACAGTTTGTTGTACAGTAATACTTGCCATCCTCAGTACTAGTTTCTACTTTACGCCTGTTGTCAGCATCAACACAAGAGATGAAGAAACACTCCTGTCATTATGTCTCGTCGTGCTCAGGATACTGGGGAGATCTGGATTTAAGTGCCAGCTCCAAATGGGGCAGAAGAAACTTCTGAAACAAGCCAACCCACACGCCAGGCAAGTGTGCTGGCGTGTTGGTATTGATGGAAGACGTGGCACGTGGCTCCATCGCGCTACGTGGCAAAACCTGCTCTGCGAACCCCACTAGCACTGAGGAACGCAGTAGCTCTGCAGTTTCAGTGGCTTTCCACACACCAAGGGATAGAAAATTACATTTGTGAGGAGATTCAACGACAGAAACTTGGCCCATGACATTGTCTAGAAACACGTGAACAGCTGTGAAAGTCTTCATGATCCCAAAATTTTAGATATGTAAGGAAGTGCTTTTGGGAAGAGAGCTCAGAATTTTTCCACAAAAACCTTTTCTTGAGGCAAAGACCAAACCAGCGATACCACTTGTGCCAGGTGTACAGCTGACATGGGAGGTTGCCCGAAAAATTTACTTGTAAATCAGAGGACTGGAACTGGGAATCAGACTTATATTCAGAGCTGTACAATGCTCCCCACTCTAATCCCTGGGACACCGTGGGGGCATGCTACATGCAAGTCAAACAGTAAAGCCACAATTTAGCCCTTTTGCCTATTGGTTGGTTGATTATTTTCTACATTCATGATTCTATTCTGATGACTCTGAATTTCATCTCTTGTTATCTTTTCAGTATTTTTTTCCTACTACCTCCTTCTGCCTTTATTTTAATATGGTTCTTTCCAGTTCTTACTGGTTTATGTAATCCTCAGTATTTCCTACAGTCTGTAGCACGAATCTTTATTTTAGCAATTTTACCACAGCCCCCTTTTCTCCTGCTGCCCAGCCTTGTGGAGAGGAGAGGAGAGGAGAGGAGAGGAGAGGAGAGGAGAGGAGACGAGAG
>JAVJGH010000008.1:1196475-1221210 GCA_035590175.1 Aviceda leuphotes | reverse complement strand
GGAATATCACCAAATATTTAGGCTCTGTCTGAAAGTATGCTTGTCTTCTTACATGGTGAACTGTAAAACTCAATTTGTAATTGATATCTTACCCCACTGATTGTTCCCTCTCATTTCCATATGGAAAATCTTTGCCTTAAAGCCACTGATAGTCCATCTAAATTGGCTCTGCAATTCAGTTTCAATAATTCAACTTCTTTTCTATAGTCCTAGCCCAGAGTTACTCTGGTCGGTTGCAGAACCTGCCTGAGTCCTTCCACCCGTCTGGTTCCCTGTATGCACACACTGCCCACACACTTCTGATCTCCCTATCTTCAGTCGTGTAATTATTTTTATTTCTAAAGAACTATTCCAGCTCAGACTATGTAATCTCTCTGTATTAGACAAAACTCTGTACTGGGCTGGGATTTGCTTTGAAGGGTCCTCAAGATCACCTTTTTCTGTATTTTGCTCTAAGAGGGCGTGCGTTATCAAGGATATTCTGTCATAATGGATGCTGATATTTGGAGCCCAGCCAAACCTAAAAAGTCAAAACTTCACACAGTTCCAAGTCAAACCTGGATATCATGCTACTATTGGCTTTTCAGGCTATATTTGGAAAAAAGGCAGACAACACTCAGTGATTTCATTTAAATAAGATCCTAAGTATGTGTTTAAGTATTAAGCCAGGCAAATACCACAATATTATGAATTATGTGCTGAGCAGTTTGCAGAGCTTTAACTCTTTGATCGTCTTTTTCCACATAATTGTGCCAATCCAAACTTCAGACTTCATTCCTCTATTATTTTTCTTCGCTTTCAGTAACACCGTAACACAATATTTCCACATATTTTTTAACACATTCAGCCAGAAGCCTGAACTTAACTTATATGCCATAATCAGGATCTGGTACTAACTGGTCAACTGTTTAATATCAAAAGATAGACATCCTCTCTATTAGGATTTTCAAAATAGCTTAGGTCTAAACTTGCCATTGTAACGCGTGTATCTCGTGATACCCAAAAAAACCCTTTGCAATTTCAGTCAAGCCTGTTTTTAGTTCTTCACAATTCTTCACAAGTTTCTCCAGTTTATTGTCAGATGTAAATCAGTGTGTTGATCTCCATCTCTAAAGAAGCGTCTCCACTAATCTTCCAATCTGCCTTGTGAAACTGACCATTTATATCAAGTGTCAAAGTAAGAACTAATGGGAACATTTGGGACCTTGCCTTGCCTTGCCTTTTTTCTCCCCTTTGCCCTCTCTTTTTCCTTTTTCCTCTCCTTTTCCCTCCCCTTCCCTCCCTTCCTCTCCCCTCCCCTCTTTTCCCCTTCCCTTCTCTTCCTTCCCTTCCCTTCCCACTCTTTCCCTTTTTTACCAGAACAAAACCAACCAACCAACCAACCAGATGAAGCATTTCTGTAAGCATTTCCAATATGCAAACAGTTCTATTAAATATGACGATGCTTAGATGCATATCTGGACCCTGGATTGTCCTATAGGAAAGTAATTATTTCTCTGCTTCTTGAATTAATTTCCCCTTCCCTACAGCAGTGCAGGTTTTTAGCCTTCTTAGAAGTAACTAAGACCTGAAGGGGTTTGCTGTTTTGTTTGGTTTTTTCCACCATTGTTAAGCAGTAGTTTAAGGGAGGAAGATAACAGTGAGTTAAATTTCCACTTTAAAAGGGGAAAACAAGTGTTGGCAAATAATACCAAACTTAATTAATTTAAGGTAAGATAATGAAACATCTGAAGTTGGGAATATAACTCCATATACATTTATCTGAGCTAATAATTTTCTAATGATAGTGACTATACAATTTTATTTTTAAAAAAGTTCCTTTCAGCTATTTACCCTATCTAATTTTTATAATAAGAATGTGTATCCTCATTTTGTATATTGCATGAACTGTAGTGGTAGTTTTTAATATACTGTGCATATTTAGGGACAGTAACATAAAAATGGAAAATATTGGGTATCATTGACATTTTTGTTCTACCAGCACTGCGGAAAAACCTCAAGAGTTGTAAAAATACAAATGTTAAAGCAATAACAAGTGTATTTTGCACTAACAAAATAATCTTAACAATGATTGATTCAGCTGTACATGGAGCTTTAGATGAGGTTAAATCAAATAGGTGGAAAAAAAGAAAACCCAAGGGGTGGGAGAATGCATTTTATTTCTATCCATAAATTGGTCTAGCTATGTTCATAGCTGGCACATGTCATTTTTCATTGAAATGGAATTATATTTTTGCCTTTATTATACCACCGTTTCTCATACACTCCACTACTCTACTGACGAGGAATATGCCATATGAGGGAAAAAAGTTAAATGAGCTTTGTTTTAAAAAAACATCACTAACAAAAATCAAAGCCATTACATTTATGGAGCAGTCTATAGTACTTGTAAACATGGAGACTGATCCAGGTGACTAACTTTAAATGAAGTTTTCTTTGAGTAGGACGAGGAGGACCGGATCCAAAACCACTGGGATTTTATATCCAAGTGACTATGCCATATTACAAAATTTTTCTTTGAATTCTGCTAAAATTATATTAGAATGTGATTTTTTTTTTCCAGTATAATAGTTATGGACATATTTGAGTTATTTTTAAGTAACTCCACAATATACTGGGGCTCATGAATGTAAGATATGTGAATTTTAAAACCAGGGCAGAATGTGAAAGCTGTAGTTCATTGTTCAGCTGTTTAGACAGCAGGGTGTGTATCGTCATTCTGAGTCATGCGTTTTCCTACCTGACTCAATCTGATAGAGAAGCAACTATGTTTCTCTGGGCAACAATAAGCATGTGCATTGTATTTAGAAAAGTGGAGCAATTTTCTAGAAATCCTGCCTCCGGTTTTAGTGCTTAAGCCAACACTTCTGTTTATTGTATTGCTAAGTGCACAATGCAGTAGCCCTCCACTTAAAATAAGTAAATTTCTCAAAGAGTGAAGCGATTTGATGTTGAAAGTAGCTCCAGAATAGTCATATATATTAATATGTTAAAAAAAAGGCAAAAACCAAACACAGACGAAACACCAAAAAAAAAAAACCACAAAAAAACCCCACCAAACAAACAAACAAAAAAACCCAAAACCCAAAAAACAAACACAGACAAAAAAAAAAAAGAAAACACCCACAAGATCATAAGAAAAAATGTACTCTGTTGTTCTAGAATCTGTGGTTTAGCAGGAGGAATAAAAATACAAGTCAAACTGCAAAAGCTGGGGAGGAGCTTGGGAAAGAATTTCCTACAAGTTGCAACTTCTGCAAACTGCTGAGTTACTGCTGTGCTCTTTCTATCCTCTCTTTCTATATTTCACATAATTTGTGTGAAAATTTTTATCAATGTCCACTACAAGCACTGTGTATGAATGAGGTTACATAGTAGGTCTCATATTCATATATTCTCATATTAATTTTAAAAGGTACAAAATTCAGTTCTGCAATAATAGTGTGAATTTCCTTTTTAAAAAAAGGTCAAAATACACAAAGGGCCAAAGACTCTTCCTGATTCACTATGCTATGTCCCCTGACATGAAAAACAACCCTTTTATCTAATCCTCATTTATAACTGTTTAACCATATTTTGTTGTCTCCAAAAGTCCCACTAGGTTGCTCTTGCATGAACTTAGTCAAAGTCAAAATTTCCTCTAGCATCAATCCTAAATCCACATGTTTAACTCATATTCCTGTGCCAATCAGTATTTTTCCTTTGTATTTTTATCTGCACTGATGTATGGAAATATGATTGTTCTCACATGCATTGAAGACGTTGCCTACTTGTGCCAAACCAGCCCTTCTTTTGACCTCCTCTGGTACTGGGTGACCTTCCCTTCCCTTAACCCTGTAGAATATGTTCTTTGCATTTGTTTCTTTCTGAATTCTGCTGTATGGAGCAGAAACCAGCAGCTTTACAGAGCATTATTAAAATTTCCTTATCTGTCACACAAATATGCTTCTTAATACACTTCTTGGTCTGCTTTTCATGGTATCACAATCATTATTCACAGGTACCCTGTGATAAATTATTAAATTAAGGTCTTGCTTTTACAGTTTTTCAACTTAGCCTAGTTTATATACAATACTCTTGTAATTAATCCTTAAGTTCATGATCTACTTTGTATTATTACATTTCATTCCAGTTCTAATTTTCAGTCTCTTAGCACCATCCCATGCATTAAGTACATTGATATTCTGGCATGCAGGCAATACCTTAGCAATCATGTGTCATCAGCACATTTTTATTACTTGTTCCAAGGTCATTAATGAAATGAAAATATTAAGTTAGATTGATCCCAAGAACAATCTGTGGGTGATTTTCTCTAGCCTTTTCAGTACCATTTATTATCTTCCCCACACAGACAGTTTCTTAGATTGTTCTTTTCCTCTTTTTACCTATCTCATTATGTAGCACCTAAACACTTCCCTTATAGAACTCCAGCTACAGAATTTATTTTGCCTAGAAACTGATTATCAGAAATAGCTGTCTATTTAATCGTCACAGTCTAGCACAGAAAACTTTATCTCATATTTAGTTTCTGTTCAGCTCTCCTCTTTATCTCTATTGACTAAAGTGTGCTCTTCAGTTCTTTCTCAAGTATCTGTTCTCAGCATCTACCTTTTCCTCACAGTCAAGTTGTTTTCCCACACTCATAGAGCTGCCCAGCAATTCTGTGACCTTCCCGGTGAGTACTGTTGTCGGGAAAATAGCCATGAAGCCTCCCCCTCATCTCCTCTATGGCTTTAAATCTCCACTTGCACTTCACAATTGTTTAAATCATACCTTTAGGCTGTATATCTGCCTGAGTTTTATCAGCCACATTTAAAAGTAGTATTTCTGCCCTTAATATCTCAGCGTTAGTTAAGACACTAAGTTACTACTTAACCTTAATTAAGATACTATGCCTTGAGTATCCTTCTATTGTTTGGCCCATCATCAATGTTTCATCATTACCCATGATAAACTTTTCTCCCCAGTTCTTAGCTTTGATGAAGCACACAGAATTCCATGTCCCCCTCCCCAAATGTTGTACAAATCCTTCTGCATTCTCTTCTCTGGTTGTTTAACTCATAAACCTTTCATCTTCTGTTTCTTTGTTGAGGTAAGTAGTTACCTGTTCAGATCATTTATCGGTGACCAAATGCCTTTTTCCCAAGTGGCCTCTGTGCACTGACAGAAAAATCCTTACCTTTCCCACATAGCTTTGCTAACACTAATTATTTCATCTTCCACTAAAGAGATAAAACTTGCTGCCAACTAAGACTGAGTTAAATGAAATATCCCTGTTTTCTAATGTTAGCTAGCTTATTTATTTATTTATGACAGGCAGGAGACTCACCTAACAATGGTTAATGGAAAAAGTGACGGAAGTTTTTAGACACCGAATTTATTGAGCTCTATCCCTATTTTGAAAGTGCACATCTGGCAGCAGAGAAAGTCTTCCTTCCATTGCCGGGAATCACAAGCTTTCCCACCTTGAGAGTCACCATCCTCTGCTCATCCAAGAGTTCCTTGCTGCCCATGCCCCCTCCCGTGAGGGGGGAACCTCGGCAGCTCGACACCCGGACCCCTGCGCCCCTCTTTGGAGGTCGGTCTGGATCTCCCTCTGCCCTCTGCCCTCTTACCGCCAATTTTCCGTGACTCGGGAAGTCCCGCGCCGTCCTGATCAGTCTCTCGAGGACTTTTCGCACCTTTTCCCACCAGCTGCCACAGTAACTGCTGAGTGAATCCCGCTGCAGAGCACAAGTGACCCAGGGGCTCCCGGGCAACGTCCCCCAAACTGGAAACGGTTGAAGCTGAAGGTGTAAACTGCTCCTAATCGGGAAACACCAAACAAGCAGAAGCCCAACTTTGTGAATAACAACAAAATGCATCATTAATACTACGTTCAAAATCCTTTATAGGAAATTTTTGATGTATCTGAATTTTTTTTCCATGCAGAATTTTCTTCTCCATGTACAAAGTTCTTCTGAACTTCAATTTCCATGATCTGTCACCATACCAAGGTTTATTTGTCATTTGCCATTCCGCATTTACTGTTTCTGTGTATCACTCTTCTTTCTATTTCCTTATTTTAGCTTTTCCACCCTTAACCATTTACATTTCTAAAGGGGTACTGGTAGCCTTTGAGTGTGGATCTATCCTGGTATTTCATCCAGGTGTTCGGCACGGAACTACACTGGGCTGTGCTATGCTGTGCTATACTGTAGCCACTTTTCCCTAGAACTATAATCTCATAATACATGATCTTAAATCTTATCTTAGACAGCAAACTTCTGTCTAGGTCACTGGCTCTCACTCATCTAGGAACACTAATGTACTTGTTCTTCTTGCTGTCTCACTTCATACATTACATTTCAATATTCAGAGAATGTCCATAACAAACCACTATGGAAGCTGGGACCAATAAACCACAAGAGTGGGAAGTAATCCATTCTGTTCTTGAATCAATCACTGATTTCTAGGATGAAACATTTGACTTCTCTGAACATGCATTTGTCATCAATGAGCTGGTTAAAAGTACTTCTCTTTCAGGCCAATTATGCACTGAATTATATTCTGTGTTGAAATTGTCTAACACTACCATATCTGCACACCAAAAAAAATACAAAAGGACAAACTCGGGAAGCGGTGATTAATTTCCTTATATTTATAATTTACAGGAAATTACAGTTAAAAAAAAAAACCAAACAACAATGTCAATTTTTACATGGAAAAAAAAAGTGGCAGGCAATGGGATGTGCAGTACCTTTTGTATCATGCAAAATGTTGAAGAGAAGATGCAGAGTAGTTCCCAGAAGTACAGTCTGGGAGAAGCAGTAAAAACCTCTAATATAATCTGAGTAGGCAAGAGCTGAAGAAAAAGTCCTAGGAGCCACAGGCTCTTTGGTTTGTTGCCAAATTCTTTGAACCATTCTTCAGGTTCTTATTTCAGGTAGCATGCAGACACCTGTAGGGTTCATTCAGTTCTAAATAACATATCATTAAATAATGCAAATAGTCATCTGTCAGAAATACTTGGTCCTATTTACATAATCAATTTAATTTAAAAAATATAGACAAAGAAAAAAAGGGCAATGAAAATAATTTATGGCATAAGTGGATCTACACGTGACATAAAAAAAGTGTTGATATTAAGGGTAGAAGAAAAAAACCCTAATATATCTATATTAAAATATTCTTAACTTTTGAATTATAAAAAGTTATGAATAGTTAAAAATACTCAGTGCCTTTTCGACTTCTGTAATGGATGAAGTAACATCCCTGTTTTCTTTTACCAAAAAAAAAACCCCCCACAAAACAAACAAAAAAAACCCCCAACTTTTAAAAGCAGTATTTATGTCTAAAGAATCTTTCTCCACTATAGAAATTCCACCACGTTTGCACATTTTCCTGTGCCAACATACAGAAAGCATGGCCAAGTCCTCTGAAATTTCTCCCTTCAAATTTTAACTAAGTGTTAGGAGAAAGCAGCAGTCCATTTTGGAAGCCCTTGCAATTTTTCTTTAACACTACCTAGAACTATGAAGATGTTAGAAGCATAGCATGATGACATTTTTGTTTGTTTAATTCAAAGAATAAGAAAATAAAAATAATACAAATGGCAATAAAGTTTGAAATAGTAATTAATGAGAAACAGGATATTTCAGTGTCAGGCAACCTTAATTGAATTCCAGAACAGATGTGACTTCATATACTGGGAGAACCATGAAACTCTGATAATGAGATGCCCAAGCAGAAGCAGCCAGTGATATACAAGCAGGCTGAATTAAGAACAGCTTTCTCCTAAAGGGTTAGTTTCTTTCCTTCTCCATGTATTTTTGCTACCTAGTAATTTGGGGAGCTACGTGCTAGATGTGAAACAGGAACAATCTGCATAATTTGCATGAGAAAGCAGCATAAGACCATTTTTATGAAACTTTGAGAAGCAGAGGGAAAAATAAGGGTATAAACACCACCAAAATATGGAATATAAATCATGTTTCTTCACTTAATGTTTCAGGCTTTGACTATGACTCATGTTTTTGGCACAACCATTTTTCCCAGTATGAACCTTTGCAAAACAACTTAATCATAATTTTCACTTCAATCCATAACAGTTTGTAATGAGGGAATAATAACTGACCTATCACTTCCCCGCTATTCAGTGTTAGACAGTATCTAAACTTCTGTATACAATGCTATGCCTTTTGAAAATTACAAATGAGAAAATGTCAATTAATTTATCTTATCTGAACAACAAATTATCCCCAATCCCAAGAAATTAATAACTGAGCACTGTTGGAAAAATTTGAAACTGATGGAATTATCTGGGTTATTTGCACTCACTGAAATCAAGGAGTCTAATGATTTCATCATGTCAATGTACAGAGTCTATACATAAATATGTGTGTACACATTTGATGATTAAAATAAATTGCTAGGTACAAAGAAGTAATTAAATTTATTAAAAGTTAGACTGCAAACTAGCCATTATGACCTGTCAAAACTCCTTGCAAGATGCTTCATTTTTATTACCTATAGCATCCACATATGCAACTACTGGTTAAGCTGACAAATAAGCATTTTTAATTCTCAAAATTACATTCCAGTTTTATTAAAAACATCTTTAGAACCAAAAATGATGAGTCACAGTTCCTTTGTATACTAAACTTGTATATATGACAATAGAGATTTAAAGGGTTTTTCCTTGGTAAAAAAAAATATTTTAAACGAAAAATCACATAATTATTTTCAGTTCTCCAGAAACAGAGCATATGAACCCAGGTGTATCAAAAGACAGGTATCATATGTAAGAGACGTTGGTAACTTCTATATACATCAAAATTTTAATGTACAATTTTAGCCTTAAATTAAGTCTAAATGAAACACACCAAGACAAAAATTCTGAAAAGACTGAGAGAGGAGGTATTTTATTTAAAGAACCAAAATCAGTAATGACATACAGGACTTTAATTACCCTTAGAACAGGTAGAGAAAATATATTTTTTCTATCAGTATACTGAGTTTACTAATCAGTTTCCTGAGTAGTAAAAGCCTTTACATGTAGAAAAAATGAAGAAATTAAGAGTGTAATACATCTTATTCTAGAAAGTCCAAATAACCATATTTCCACCTTCTTGAAATATGCTAGAAAAGCTGGAATCAAAACCTAAATAAAGATAGATCTCCATCATGTTTGCGCATACGACCATTTGCTTCTTTTAGCTATTAGATTCATGCATACATTATTTGGATTAAACCTGCAAAGGCAATGAAAAAATAGTAGAAACACAGAATAAGAAAGTCCAGGCTCTAAATGATTGAATTTCCTGGTAAAATGGATTAAACTTTACTTTCACTACTCTCAAAGAGTGAAAAATTGTGCAACTGCAGTACTAGTATATTGCATTACTTTCATACTGTGCAATAAGCTGTTCATGTCCAGAATTAGTACATAAGTGAATAAACAGAAGAATTGAAAAATAGATGGATTATTTTAGTCATGAAATAGGCTTGCAAAGATCTCGATTTAAGGGGACTCAAATTTTGCCCTAAAATACCCATTTGCAGGTAAAATTTTTCAAGGTTTTTCAAACAGTTGTTTATTTTACTACAGGGAGATTGAGGACAGATGTTTTTGAGAAGAGATGAGTTTGACAGCTAATTCGTAGTGTAGGGAGGAGATTGGTTTCTTTGTGGAAGAAAGATTTTAGAAGGTGTGATAGGATGTCTTAGAGAAAAAGTGGTTTTCTGAAACCTTCTAGAGACAGAAGAGGTCTTTAAATCTACAGATTATAAATGAACTACAGTTCTTTGGTTATTTAGGAAAGCCAGTGACTAGTCATTATTCATCTTTGGTGTGGTACTTGTATTACTTTCCACAAATTGCTTTTTATTCATTAATTCTCATTTTCATTTGTGTAATAGCTAAAGGATGAGTAACAATATGAGTTTCATGTAAAACTTCTTATGCAAATCTTTAATTTTTTGAGCTATTCCATAAAATGCACATAAATCTTATTCCAGAGAAAGCTTACATAAACTAAGCATCTCATACTCTTACATGCGCGTATGTTAAGTATGTGAGTCACATACAAACCCCACCAGTCAACCTAAAGGAATAGTATTTCAACAACATATGAGATACCACCCAAATTAGAGGAAGGATGTGTAAAGAACATGCAAAACTAGTGTTTGCCCACAGCAAAACTAATTTTGTGTCGTGTCCCAAGAAACCATTTATGTGCAATTTGGCAGCCCCATGAGTGACGCTGTACCTATG
This sequence comes from Aviceda leuphotes, assembly GCA_035590175.1. Classification (NCBI taxonomy): domain Eukaryota; kingdom Metazoa; phylum Chordata; class Aves; order Accipitriformes; family Accipitridae; genus Aviceda; species Aviceda leuphotes. The sequence goes on along the minus strand of JAVJGH010000008.1, from coordinate 1,210,955 downwards.
TAAGTGCTTTACAATATTTCTTTTGCTATCCACATGCAGTTTGAGAAAGTTGCACTCTAGGATAAAATACCCTGGAAGCAGCATAAGATAGTTCACTTTGCCTAACATTCAAAATTAAATTATTTACCTCAACAAAGCAAAATTCCACAAAACAGACTACACCCATAAAATACATGCTGGTACTAAATCCAATACTATTTATCCTTGAACAATAAACTTGTGATAGATGCATAAACTGCGGGTTAACTGGGCAGGGGGAAGCATACTTTTTATATATTTTAGCTGTGTATTTACATTTTTTTCAATAATAAAGTCTTCTTATACAACAAATTTTATATGCGCTCTCTTTACAGAATCATGAAAGCCTATTGATTTGATTTATTCCACCAAAATTTGATTTGAACTATTCAAGAAATCTGACCTATCCAAATTTAGACTGGGATTACAGAGTTCAGCCTGAGATGGATATCATCTAACTATTCACCTTTTGTTCTTTCTACTTTCCTTTTCCCCCCTTACATCATTTTTCCAAATCTTTTTGTTACTACATAACCTAAGGAAAAAGAAAGAAATCTTTGACTAGATGATTCAATGCTGTTTTGTAACCTTCGTGTGGTTTACAGCTTAAATGACTACTGAACAGACTTAAGTAGGCATTTCTGATGATACTGGGACAAGTTTCATCCATATTTTCCTTTCTGAGAAATGTATGGTTCAATGTCTGAAAGAAGTCTTTTTTATTTTATTTTTTCTCCCTGAGAAACTAACACTTTCAATTTCTTCATTAAGTAACCTAGTTAAGAGGAGGGCATTGTTTTTCACCAGTCATAAAATAATTATATCTGGTAAGAGTGGCAATGATGGAAATGACAAATGCTCAGCTAGTAATGGGCACAGACAATCCTATAAAAAATTTCAAAATAGAAACTGCTACCAAAAAGGAATCCCTCCTTAGCAGCTTCTTTTCACAAAACCAACAGCCTTTCAGCGACTCTGTTGTTAATTTAATTCCTTCCCTTCTTAGTGTTAGAGGAGGAGGGCGTTTTGCAAAAACAAAATTAGAAAACTAGCTTTGCTTCTTTTTTACTGTAGAGACTCTGAGAAAATGTCCGTTCTTCTCCGGAGCTCACAATGTCAAACTTTCCTCTCTGAAGAACAGATTCTGTTGCTGGGCATCCTGTCCCTTAATAAGCTCTCATTAGTAGCTTGTTATTCTTTTTCTTCACGGCTAGAAAAAGCAGTTCCCCTCGGAGTCCTCCCTCTGTCTTCCAGATTAGGTAGAGTTAATAGCAATAACATGTGCCTTCTCCCCAGGAGAAAAAGGGAGTGAAGTCTGATGTGTTGCCCTTAAAGTTCATTATTTTCCTTAATAACACTGGCAGCGAAATTATATAAATGTTGATCCTGGAACCTTAGGATGTGATCACAAATATGAAGAAGAACAAGGCAATCCTACATGAAGAATTCAATATCAGTGTTTGGACCTGAAGATATTTGAAATTCCAAAATACAAGAAATGCACTTAAGGTTTTCATTTCAGGTTTTCAGACATCAAGGTTTTCTTTCATGAACTGGGAACTTAATTCAAGATTACAGACAAGGCAGAACTTGCTGGGGCTTATGAGCCACCTAGTTAAGGTGTTCATTAAAAGTCTGATACAGTGATAGTATTTAGTATAAAGCTGACAAACTACTTCTAGTAGACATGGGGACATTTCAAAGCTATTGCACACATGAAAAAGGATATATCCTCAGTAGGGTCTTGCTTAAAGATGCACAAATCTTCCTGAATGCCAGTGATCTATGTAGCAAGCTTATAGAAACGACAGATGCAAAGAAATTTTCCTCCATATGAAAAAAATCTTGTGTTTTAAGGAAAAGTTTTTTACAGAATAAGAAACCAATTTCTTTCAGAACAGTAATTCATTAATAAAATAATTTCAGTCCACTCTACCCAGAAGTAGATATTTTGTTATTTATACAGCCTGTCACTCCACATCCACCTGTTTCTCTCTCTTGAACCATTATTCTCTCTTGAACACACCTTATACTATTTGCTTTAAATAGTTCTGCTGTTGTCATATGCCTGCCTTCACTGTGGCACTTAGTTACTTGCAAAAGCCATTTATTGCTGCATATATAATCCTTAAGCATGAATATTATCCCTTAACTAAAGCTAACAACATCCAATGTGTCAGCTGGCATATCCAACCCTCCTTAGGAATATAATTCACCAAACTCTGTAGGCTTGAAATTGAAATTTTCGGTGCCATCTAGAAGTACATTCATGTCACTGGAATTCCCTCTGTTGGTGCCTTAAGTTTTTCATGAAAAACTTCATCTAATGTTGCTAATCCTAGAATCAATCCTTATGTCCAATATGATGATTTTAGCTCAATCTGTGAAGGAGGAATCCCACTGTCTTCCGTTCTAAACTCAAGGAGGACTCTGAATAGCGTGGGAGTGATAGGAAGGTCACGATGAACTGTAACAAGGATCTGCCTTTTGTCCTAAATCACAGCCCCAAACCCTTTTTGTTTCTTTTTTTTAACTCTACCCCTGAAACATCAGTTGAATAGGTGACTTCATATGTTAGAAAACCCCATATAGAAAACTGAACGTAACTAAACGGGTATATTACAGTTTAAGAGAGAGTAGGGAGAAACAAGTGATAAAAAGGAACACTTCTCCTACACAGTTACACAACCTGTGCAGTTTCTACCTAGGAAAATCAGTAAGGTGGGAGTCTAATCTTTATTTTACAGAACAAGGATTCATCATCTACTTATGGAATATGTAATATATATATATATATATATATATATATAAGAAAAATTACAAGAAATACTGTTAAAGGAGTAGCACTACACTTTTTCCTTCAAGTCCCCTAGGAAAGTTATTCTGCCTTCACCACAGAGAATCTCTCCTTTGAGAAAGAGGAGAAAGTCTTCCTCTATCTTCTCCCAAGGGAACCCAGGAATATGAGGTCCTGGGTTATCTAATGAGTGACACCCCGGCGGATGGGTGTCCCCTGAGAATGCCAAGGCACACACAAAAACCCTTGAATTTGTAGTACCCATTCGTCCACACAGTGACGTATTTCTCGGCTGCGGGGGCCGCTCTGCAGTCTGACCCGGGCTGGTGGAACGAAGCAGGGACTAAACCGCTGTTAAGGCGCCAAAGGGAATTTACCGCTAAAACCTTAACTCTTGCACTCCTCAGAGCTGGGTGGCAGGTGAGTAAGACCTTTAGCCGACGTGGGTTAACAGCAGGCATCAAAGAAGACGTTCGAAGACGTTGGTTCGCCTGTGTCCTCTTCCTCAGACCTAGCTGCGGGTCCGAAGACTTCCGAAGACCTCGCAAGGTCCAGTGTCCAGAACTTCTCCCTGGTCCCACCAAGCTGACGCACGATACCTTGCCTCCAGTGAAAATATCGTCAGTTTAAAATGTGAGGTACGAAACAATCCAGCTGCTGCAGACTGAAGGAGTTGCAACAGGCGGCTGCTGGAATTAAAATTCTAGGGCTGAACTTGGGTCAGTTTCTTTTCAAATGCAGGAAGATTTCTCATCCCAGACTGAAGCATGATACAGACAAAATTTCCAAACAGGGAGACAAAACTACAAAATCATCACAAGGACAGGAGAAGTTTTGAGGTTTTCCATTATTCTGTGTAATATAACAACATTCAGATCAGCTGATTACATAAGACTGTGCTGAAATTTCTTCAGAAACACAAGATGTGGCAAATTCTTCATCATTTTTTTCTTCTAAAAAACTCTGTATGATCCCTTGTTACAGCCCTATGCCTAGAGATACAGTTGAAGTCTTACTAAATACTATATAATAACTATAAAATGAATTAGTAGGCAATTTACTTCTGTTAGCATATTATTTATATTACGCTAGTTCCCGCAATGTAATAAATTTTGTATGTTCATTGCATATTCATTTATCTAGGTCTTGAGAGTCCATAGATTGTATTCTATTAGTAACTGACAGCTTCTACTCAGGTTCTGACATGCGTTCAGTTATTTTTATTGTATATCTAAATCTAATGGGATATTCTGTTTGTTTGGAGAAACCACACAATATGCATGCTAAAATTAGAGATTTATGTATGATTTAAGAGTTCAAATCTTGCCTTTAGAGAATGTTTATTATTAGACATTTGTGTTTGCATGTTTCTATCAATAATTGCACAGTAAATAAGAATAGTCATAAGAAGCCAACAGAAAAAAAAGATGGCTATTATATCATTACTTTTATTCCAACAATTGTAATTGATTCACTATTTTATTGATTCATTGTGATGCACTTATTAAGCATTGGCCTTGAAATAGGGAGAATAGACACTTTGTGCAACACCTTTAAGGAACTGTTGTATCCACCATGAAAAAATCACTGATTAAACACTCATTAAGTTTTGCCTAGAAATCGCTGTTAAGCTTAATTCTATCTTTTGTATAAAGCAGAAAGAAATAGTATTTTTTTAAATAAAAATTAACACATGTAATAAATTTATCAGCTTCGCTTGTATTGCATCCTTATTCAAACATTAAATTTACGGATATATTCTCATGGGTAGTTATTTCAGTACAAACATGATCTGAAATGTCACTCAAGACTACAAAAAAAAATCTTAAAATTAAGAATTAGAACTTAATTAATCTTTAGCATAATGTCATTATGGTTCATATTTTCTTTATTCAACCAAGAAATGTCAGTAGATGACATCATGCCTGAGAAAATGTCACAGAAGGCAGGAAAGATTCTTTGGCCAGTTAAAATCACTCTTTGAGGTGATACCACTATTGCTGGCATCACCAAAACCAGAAAATGTAATCACCTAAACATGTGCAAAGAACATTTATCTTACTTTGAAGTTTAAAAAAAAAAAAAGGAAGAAAAAAACCCAAACTAAAAAGAAACTGTTTATTAAACGGAATATCGTATTGAACACTGTGATATGAAAGGATACCTTCTCCAAAGGGCACATGGTATGTGGTAGTGGATTAGGAAAGATCAGCCTTTTCTGATAAACTCCCTGTGGTGTGGCTGGTAGAAAAAGACTTACAAAAAGCAAGTAGAAAATTACCCGCATCTATCACAGTGAGAATAAAATGTAACAAAAGCCTGTAAAAGCTGTCAGAAAGAACAAACAATTCTTGATCCATAGTAGTTAAAAGAGGTCTGTAAACAAAGCAGGTTTTATTTTCATTTCAAACAGTCCTGTGATCAGCCTGAAGTGAGATAGCAGCTGCTTAAATAGAGTTAACGAGCCAGATACTTCAAACTCAGGAAATGCTACTGTACGGTGTGGTGTGGCGGGTTGTTTTTAACGAAAGTCAGCCTTCTGGCTACAAACAATTTGTGGTATCAGAACTTCCATAACAACACTTGAAATTCTACAAAGAAAGAATTGTTGACACTGATGGTGGGGAAGTACCATATTTTAGGTTAAAACTTAGGTGTTTAAATAGGCTATAGGTTTACTTTGTCTGGTGATTCTTTTGCCACCAGTGTTTTCAGATGACGGTACTCATTTTTATTTGAAAGCTGCTAAAAATGGATGCCAAATTACTGAAGTTTTGTGTATAAATATATAAGGATTGTTGTAAATTACAGTTGTTTTCAGTTGATCGTAACTGTTAAGGTTTCCTATCTGTTACTGAACTGTCACACAGAAAAAAACGATCCTCTGCTTTTCCACTGGCCATGACGTTCCACCTGCCCAAGTCACACTGAGCAGTTTATAACCAGAGACTGAAGTATGAACTGCACATATATGAGAAATTTCACTTTATTGATCTCCAGTTTCAATGGTACAACAAGATTTCTCACTTTAGGAATTTCCATTTCCAGGCTGGAAGAAATAATTCCAGTTTGGAGAGACATGCAATCTAGGAAGAAGAGAGCTAAGAGAACACATAAACTAGGCAGAACGACATGGAGATCATGACTTTCCTTATATGCCAGACTTATGGCTATGAATTTTGCTTCTAAGTCTCACCAGTACTCTATGTACTGGCCCATTACACCGTACTGTATCTAGCACATATTTAAGTACAATGATCTAACATTAGTTTAACAAAAAATGAAAATTCTCAAAGAAATGTTTCCTACTTCTTCCCCTTGAAATAATTCCTCTCCTTTTTTCTTTCTCCCAGACCTCCCACAGGTTCCCACCAAAAGGCAAGACAAGGACCTCGGACCACTGGGATACTGAGTGTTCATTACTTAACTACCAGTAGGTGCTACCATCACCTGAGTAAAATAACTATTTCAAGCTCTTGTTCTTAAAAGATTAAATTTGTTACCCTGATCACAGTACTTTTTGCTTTCTTTGCCCTGCACCACTCTCTTTATTCATGAAAATTTGTCTCCACCATGACCATTTGAGGTACTGTAATGTACTCTGATATTACACCCACAAGTACCATAGAAGACCCCAATCAATAAATCTGTGTTGAGAATAGCTTCAGTAGTGTACAACCGATGAGACATGGGTCCATGACTGAACCAAGAAAAGAGAATAAACTGTTGGAGAATACTGAGGGAAGTGAGAGAGACAACCTTGTGCCAGGCATGGTGCAAGAAATTTTTTTTTGGAAGGGAAGGGATTAAGCAAGCAAGTTTCATTCTAGCATTCCCTAATTTTTGATAGCTTAACTTTGTAGCCCGCACAATGTGCTTCAGTACAGCAGCATATAATGTCTTTTGACATGTATAAACATTCTTATGATTAGTAGTCACAGGGTTTATTTATTGTTATGAATTGTGTCCAATCCAATTTAGTTTCATATTGTCCAATTCCCAAGTATCTTTCACTGCAAAGGGACTCTTGGAAATCTGTAAATGTTAGCGGCTCAGCTGAAATAGCCTGCCTTGGCAAACTCACTGAAACATATCTGTCGAGCACAGCAAAAGCCTTGTAAAATGCTCCTCTGCTGTAGGCCATAGAATGGAGCTGTAATAAACTCTGACCCATAAAAAGTCATGTAAACATTATAACTTGTTTTTACTAGCCTTTTAAGTGCCAGGAGCAATTGATCTTATATGGCTTAGGTCCTTCCAGCTTCCAAGTCTCCATGAGCACCTAGGATCCTACACGGGTGTTCAAGTGCCTCTGGCTTTGGAAGCCTAAAATAGGAACAGATACAGTGCTATCAGCTATTTAGATACTCGCTCCAGGCAGATGTTTGGTATTTCCAACAGAAAACATTTCAAAATGAAGCACCTATTGAAATCAACTGACTGCTGCTGTACTGTTAATCAAATTAAATGTCCATGCAATCTCGAGCTGTTCCCTAAATTCCTGCATCAGTCATACTGGAGAGAAAAGCGGGGGGAAAGAGAAAAAAGAAGAAAAAAAAGGAAAAATGTTTTAAATTTAGAGTAACAGCGTCCTTGCCTTAAAGCGCTCTGATCATGACAGCTTCCCTAAGGTTCAATGTTGCTTTTTGTTTTGAGAAAAATGCTGCAAACCTTAGTCCTCAGGGGAAACTGAAGTTCACTTCAATGCACTTCAATGCGATTTTTGCCTGAGTAATAGCTGAAGGATTTAGCTCACCACTAACTTCATGAACAAACAACATGAATTTTACAGCTTTTGATTTCTGCCAAATACTTACCCCATTAAATTGCTGTGGGAAATCAGCCATACAATTAAAACCTATTTTATGTCTTCAATAATGTTAATGAAGCAATTGTGGCTTTCAGAATTTTATATGTATGTGTGTATATATGTGTGTGTATTTTGCCGTCACTGCAGCAGCTGCTGTTGGCCTCAAACAACATCTCTTAAATACATAGATTTAGTGATGGAGGTGTACGTGACTCTGATGGTCATTAAACCTCATTAAAAAAGCTAAAAATCCCTCCGCTATACAGACAGTTGCCATAACATGCACAAATTTGCTACTTATTAATATATGTACTCTATTCTAGTTAAAGAAAATGAAAATATAGAAGTAATGAGGAGGTAGTGTTCAGAATTTGAAACTGGTTTCCAGACAGCTCATCTTTCCCAGCGAGGTTTTGATGACACATTTGAATGTAGTGTAATTTTTACATGCCAGTGTCTGGACCTAGATCTGAAGGTAGAAACTTTGATGTATTGTTTGTTTCAGTGCATTTTTCACTTTTGAATCCTTACACCAGAAAGCCCTTCGGATGAGGAACAGGTTTTTACTTCAGTAGGAACTCTCATGTAGATAGCTGGCAAAAATATCTTCTCTGAAACAATTAACTTCTTGTCTTGCTGTAAAAATACATGTCATCAGGGAAAACTGTTCAAAATTCTGCTTTTCTATATTCGTCGGGATGACACAGGCAAGATTATGGCCAAAGATTTTGATTCTGAGAAGCAACAACAGACAGCTGAAAAATTCGGAACTGTGTTCTGGCATGTAATACTCACTTTTTTGTGTATTTACCTTGGAGACCCAAGTTTAGCAAGAACGGCCTGAACTTCAGAAGAGCTGAATATGCTTCTCTACCCAGAGCCAGAGTTGCAGTGATCACCCTGGGATCGCAATACCCATCTTCGGAGCATTTACATTTTCAGTGCTCTACCACTTACAGGGACCCCCAGCCCTGAGTTGAGTGGCGAGGGCCTGAAAGGGAAAGTGCAAGGACGTTTGGAGACCTGAGATGGGAATTCACGGGAAGCAGCTTCCTGAACACAGAATGTCATAGACAAACAAATAAAAGATATTTGAACAAGGAATTCCCTAGGATAGTCGCTCTATAGGTGAAAAATGAGAACTCGGATTTCCTCACAAGAAAAGACAGATCTTGACTGTAAGTCTTCCAGATTTAATAAATAGACAGGTAAGTATCACTCTTAAGTAAAAAAACCAAAACCTAGTACTACTTCTGATCAGGTTAGGTAAGAGTTAAAATTTGTTCTAAGCTCAGCTCCTAAATCAGGCCCCATAGATAATCCATGTAGGAGAATCATCATTTAGAGCATTTCAAAAGGCACTGAACTTTCTAGTACTCCTGGTATTTCAGTGATTATGTGCACGACCTCCTCCAGTAACTTTTGCCATCAAAATTAACCACTGGAAATTTAGGAACAAGGGTGGCTGTCAGGGGTATATAAAAATATTGAAAGTAAGAAAAAACATTCATTCATGCAAATCTCTCTCTTTGGTATCTAACCACCAGTTCAAAAAGTTTATTTCGCATTTATGAGCTCCCACTTCCATATTTCTATGAGGTAAAAGCTGGGGAGTTCTCTCATTGCCTTTTTGCAGAAGTGCAGCTCTCCAATACTACTTGCTTTCAGGAAGCATCAATGCTGCAAAATAAATTATTATTCATCCTTTTTTCCCACCTTTTTAACCAGCTCGTGTAGTATTTGCAGAGTCAGACAGTCAATAATTTTCTTCTCACAATAGAGAGCATGTAAAAAGTTGCTCTGTTTTCACTTTGTGGAGAAATCATTTCACTGGTGCAGATACAGAAGTGTGAGTAAACTGCTGCTCATATTTGGCTGTTCCTGAAAACAGACCTTGATATTTAAATCCAAACTGTATGCTGACATCTTGGGCTGGCTGGTGTGAAATTTAATTTGTGCTGTTAAGCCTCAGAAGCCTGGGGAAAACATGAGATGAACAATAGCCATTAAACTCCAGTTTTACAATATCCTTCAGAAGTGAAATAGCCACTCTCTGCCCTATGTACCCAATGTTCCTTTGAGGGCCACGTATCCGGGTGCTATACCTGAAAACTGGATTTGACCTTTGGATTTTTACTGCTCCTTCCAATCTACAGCTTTTTAGACACAGTGTTAAGAAAAAGAACAGAGCAGGAGCAGAACTCTATCCTGGCCTCGGCAGTTATATTCTGAGACTTCCAATTTTATTTTTTTTTTCATCAACCTCTTTTTTGTAACCTAAAAAAACCAAAACAAAACCAACCCGAAACTTTTTTCTATACCTCAGACTTCTTCAAAATTGTCCTGTACTTATATTCATAAAGTTGTCCTAAACAAACAAGTACCTTCCCCACAACAAACACTTCCAAAATGAATTAACAAACACATAAATGCAAGCAAGCAGCTCTCAAGAGGCATTTGCAACGTCAAGCAAGTTTGAACTAATTAAAACTTAACTTCTGAACAGCGGCCCAGTCAACTGCCTCTGGAGAAGTTAGCACCAGAGGGAAGAATGGCATTCCACCCGGTTTTGCCAACAGATCTCTATGCCAGCACTTTTGAACAGCTCAGTTATTTGTTCCTTTGTGCTAGCTCAGTGCAGCTCTCCTACACGCCCTCAGCTCCAGAACATCAGAGAAATTGTAAAGCCAAAATAAACACATTTTTGGTGTCAACATACTTCACATTTCTCACCCAGTAGCAATATATTAACTTTCAACTTAAAGATTCTCAAGACCTGTGTGGGTGAGCTGAAAAGTGAGTTCATCATATCAAGAAATGAACTTATTGTGGGAACTGCTAGGATTTTTTTCTTATCTGCCTTCATATTCAGTTAACATTAATCACCCCTAGCTGCTTAATTTGAATCAATAATCCAGGGGTTTGAAAAAGCCTGTCACTCCCTAGCTGTGTTAGCTGCATGTACATTCTATTCTTACATTCGAGTCAAGGGCTTTACCTGAATGCCCTGAAAAATTGTGACAAAAGCGACATGATGCCGACCGCTGATTTCTGTCTCAAAAGCGGTCCACCCGCCAGAAGGAGGGTGAATGGTTGAGACAAAACCAGGGGGCTGCTGCCAGGGCGGCCGGAGGGGGTTGCCGGGAGGTCAAACAGCATCAGGCCACCCCAGCCAAGAGCAAAAATCTGGGAATGTGGTGCCGCAACGTAGAGCTTTGTTTCCTAACCCCACAGCACAGCATCCTACCTTATTTCAAGCAGACCACTTCCCCAGTAGCTAATCATTATATTCAAAATTCCATTCACTCATTTGAGGAATATCACACTGTTCCAGGCTTCGGTTCACAAATTACACTAGTCAGAACCACAGATATCGGTATGTTGACTATTCTTTGGACGCACCATGCTTTCATTGTTTCCGTTCTCCTGACCCTACATACTCCTCCTCAAACTTATACTTGTGCAGCAGAATATACCTCTACCCTTACCCTTTATGTCCTATCGAAATTTAATTTACAGGAATTGCACTTCTGCAAAATTTTCACAACTCCTTGGACATTCAGTGCTGAACATCCTATTCAGAATTCTCCCTTCCACCAGATTTTCTCCATTTTCTCTTAAAGCAAGTGTCTTTCTTTTCAAGCTAAGAATCTTTGTTGAAATTTCTTCTGGAGCCCCCTGTCCCTGACCCCACTTGCTTCTGCACCATAAAGATGCTCTAAGCAATCATTTACACTGAAGATATTTGCATTACTGCAAACTGATGTATGCCTATATTTTTTTCTTAACACAGACTGATTCCTATACCTTTTTTATCACGTCAGTACCTTTAATTTTGCTGTTTGATTATTATCAGAATAGTTTAAAGATTTTAGTTATCATATTTCATTTCATTTTTTAACACTGACAAAATATCATTAGTCAGCTTTAGAAAGGTGTTGCCAGGGATTCTGTGCAGTAAGTAAAACTTTTTAATTGTTAAGGAACAAATCCAAGATTTCAAAGCAGGATAAAGTTCAGTCTAGCAGGATTAATAAAACTTTCCTAATCTGACTATGGAGTTGAGTCAGCAGAAATCGCATTTCATCTCTGGGAACCGTCCCAGAACTTGGTAACTCCTCACAGATGTGTTAACCAGTGGTTAACTATAGCAAGCTTATTATTGGCAACACGTATTTGGAGAACTTTTTTTTGCCTCTGACTGCAGTTATACTACTTTCCAGTATGTTTCCAGGAAATAGAAGCCCTAAGGCAAACCACCTGATTTGGGTTCCTGCTAACTTTCACCTGTTCCTAAGCATGTGAAAAATCTGCATTAGTTTTGATAGGAGTTACACTTTTCCAGGTAGAGAAGAATACTTTCCTTTAGGGCACGCAAATAATTACCATATACGGTAACTAACAGCTGAGTAACAGATGCTTTGTAGGCAAATAAACTACTGTTTCCTTTAGTACAAAAATAGTAACTCTGATGGTCCCACTGACACCAGGCTTCGCCCTCTGACCTGACTGCGATTTTGAAATTTTCATTTGAAAACTTCTCAAGTTATTTGTCTCTGTGGTTTCTTCTCACAGATATCCTCAATAACTCTCTGTAAAGAGATGTCCTGTGGCGTCTTGCCTTTGCTTAAAGTACCTTCATAGTTTTAAATTCTGCCCTTCCCTTTTAATTTATTAGAAACAAACAAACAAAAGCAAACAAAAAAAAAACCAACCCCCCCAAAAAAATTGGAATATCTTGTGGTAGAGCTATTTTGAGCTAAGCAAAACTAATTTACATGACAACCAAGACACAGTATGGTCAGTGTCAAACAGTTCGAACACATGCCTCACTTCAAAAACTACAGAGGGAGCTTCTTTTTTTAATACAGTTGCCCTAAAGTTTTTTAATAATATGAATAGTTTCTTCATAGTTACCCATTTGTACTTCCCCATTTCCTTCTCTGTCTTTTTGAAGACACTTTCCATGTGATTGTGCTGGGTATACCTGCATTGTCCAGAACTCTACCCTGTTACTTATGTATGTATTACAAATGTGGTTTTATAAAATTGATTAAGTTTTGTTTATGCTGTTGATTTTGCCTTTGTGCAAGCAAATAATATATATACATGCATATATGAAATATACTGCACTAATATTCAATACACTGCATTGTCAAACCAAATCCTTACCTGGGGAGGGGGGGGGTGTGTGCACATAGATATATATATACGCACACACACACACACACACATAAACCTGTATCTAGGTATATTTCTATGTCTATATACCTGTATATACAGTTTAAGCACACTATTTGGAAGCAAAACATTTCTTGCACTTTAGAGGACAATAATCTACTTTTCCCTTTTAATAAATTCTGTAATCAGACACAGTAGCTGCATGTAGCCTGAAAAGGCTCCATATAGAGTAACGTTTGAAAATAATTTATATTATATTTCTGTTTGCACGTACTTTCACCAGAGGCTAGCTGAAGCATAAAGGCCAGGCCATTTAAACCGCTTAGGGCCATTTCTGTAATAAACAGAGCAGAGAAATACAGAGCCATTACTCATTTCCAAAATACAGATTAAGTTGCCTTTCACGCAGACCACACTATAATGCATAAATAGATGAGATTGTCAACCTAATTTTAAATTTTATTTTTGTACTAATTTTCCTCACAACACACTTCACCAAATTGCATAGCTTTCTTATGAACAAGCCCTTTACCATTTGAGATATACAGTCAAGATCATGGGCCTGAGGCAGTCTAAAAATACTAAGGGTGATTAATTAATGATTAATCTATATTTTTCTTGGCAATGAATTCAATTTTGCATCATTGCTGTGTGTGGTACAATGCTAAAATGTAGGGTTCAGTCTTCAAGTTCCTGAATACCTTTCACTTCATGTGAAGCAAAAGAAGCTGAGAAAATTTAACACGCAGCAGCATTTTTGCATCTGAAATTAAGTTGTTATGATTCCAACCTGAATACATATGTTTCAGTTATATGCCTCATGATCCATTATCTGTTTTTATTTTAAATATATTGAAGCGTGAACCTGAACTGTTTCTTTTAAGGATAGATAATTAAAAGTGAGTTCCTGTTTCTTATGCTGGCTCCCTACAGCACTGCACACATCGACACTCACAGACCATTCATAGGTTCTCTGCATTATTTAACTATTCCCACATGTGCATGCAAATTGATTTTTTTCCATTGTATCCTACTGAGCTCTCCAGCTGGCTGTACTGAAGGGAATCTGCACAGGTGCCTTCCATCATCTTATCAAAAACAACAGACTAAAATATAGCACATCGGTTTAAATGCCAGCTTTCTACTTGTGTGAATAGTCTTCAAAGGACAGACCAAAGGTAAGTTACATTCTCTCTAAAGCTACAGGCAGCTGCAGAATAATACAGTTCCTTATAGGTGCAAATATTTTTTTTTTTCTTTTTTTTTTTTTCTTTTTGTTCCCCTAAATGTCCTTTCTGGTACTCTTCTGTATCTGCCAAAATATCTGCTGCAATATTGCATTCTTTGACAGTGTTATAGTTTGTGTGTACTAAAACTAGTATAGGTAACCTTTGTTTATCTGGTACTTTATTCCCAAGGAGCTGTACTTGTGTTAGGGATTCATGTATTGCTGTGACACTTTAATGCAATTGGTCTTAGAGTTTAAGATATTCACTTAATGGGGATACAGGAAAACTGTCTGAAATGAGCTGCTTGAAGACTGATGATGCTGAGAACTGTATAATATGCTTACCTTCAGATGAACTCTAAACCTTTTGAAGTTCTATGCTGTAAGGTTTGGACTTTTTTTTTTTTTTTTTTATGAAGTGGAAGTTAGATTTGCAGTAGAAATTT